>UESW01003892.1:1203997-1380200 GCA_900491605.1 Calamus simplicifolius
GAGCCGACACCTGAAAAGCTGGAGCCGACTCCAACCCACCTGGACAAAAAATCAAAAATGCCAGATCAGCTCTAACGGTAATATTTTTGATTTCTGACATCTAACGGCTATTTTTTTATGAATGGAAAATCCTTCCAGGTACACTCCAACGGCTAGATTTCCATCCAAAAATGAAAAGGGAGAAAAACAACCGTTTGAAAAAGAGAGATAGAAAATGGATAGACAAAAATCAAAAATCAAATCCGAAAAGTCTAGAGCCTTATATCCAAGAGAGGAGTTTTCAAATTCAAAACCTTCCACTCCACAAAGCTCAAAGAAGAATCCAAGCCGTTCAAATAGAGAAAATCGGAGGATTCTCAACTAGAAGAAAGAGACCAACTTTTCAATCTTCTCAACTGCATCTACTGTGAAGAATCGGAGCTGAGACTTGATTCAACCCAGCAAGGAGAAGAGAAAAGAAGAAAAGCTCAAAGCCAAACAACTTCAAACCAGGCTTTCTAAACCTATTTACTTTTCTTGAATATATGCTCATTAAGGAGCTGTGAAAATTTGTAAAAACTTATTCTTGTTTGTGCCTAGTTCAATCAAAGGGGATTGAACTAGTGGAGGTTGTTAACCTCGGGTCAAGCTAGTTTTGCTTGAGTCTTGGGTTGTGTGCTGGTGAGCCCGAAAAACCGGCTGGGTTCGTTGTGATCCCGGGTAAAACAACAAGTTTGAGTTGTGAACTTGTAAAACAACTCGGCTGTAATCGAGGTGATTATAGTGTGGACCCAAGTAGGATCTTGGGAGTGGACGTAGGTGTTGGATACACCAAACCACTATAAAATCTTTGTGTTTGCCGTGCTTCCATTGACTCTATCTCTATCTCTGTTTTATTCGCTGTACTTTATATTTACATTGCATTTATTTTCATTCATCTTAAGCAAACAATTTTTCAAGAGGCTAAATTTTTAAAGAACCCAATTCACCCCCCTTCTTGGGTTGTCATCTGGGCCAACAAAACCCACGACACCCTAGTTGGAAACCCACGACACCCTAATTCATAACCCACGATACCCTAGTTCAAAACCTTAAGACAAAGCATCAGTTCAAACCCATGACACCCTAGTTGGAAACCCACGACACCCTAGTTCATAACCATGACACCCTAGTTTAAAACCTTAAGACAAAGCATCAGTTCAAAACCCACGACACCCTAATTCATAACCCACGACACCCTAGTTCATAACCCACGACACCCTAGTTTAAAACTTTAAGACAAAGCATCAGTTCAAAACCCACGATACCCTAGTTGAAAACCCACGACACCCTAGTTCAAAACCTTAATACAAATCATCAGCTCAAACCCACGACACCCTAGTTCATAACCCACGACACCCTAGTTCAAAACCTTAAGACAAAGCATCAGTTCAGACACCCTAGTTCAAACCTTAAGACAAAGCATCAGTTCAAAACCCACGACACCCTAGTTCAAAAAGACAAGCATCAGTTCAAACCCACGACACCCTAGTTCATAACCCATGACACCCTAGTTCAAAACCAACACCCTAGTTCATAACCCACGACACCCTAGTTCAAAACCTTAAGAAAAGCATCAGTTCAAACCCATGACACCCTAGATGGAAACCCACGACACCCTAGTTTATAACCCACGACACCCTAGTTCAAAACATTAAGACAAAGCATCAGTTCAAACCCACGACACCCTAGTTGGAAACCCACGATACCCTAGTTCATAACCCATGACACCCTAGTTCATAACCTTAAGACAAAGCATCAGTTCAAAACCCATGACACCCTAGTTCATAACCCATGACACCCTAGTTCAAAACCTCAAGACAAAGCATCAGTTCAAAACCCACGACACCCTAGTTCATAACCCACGACACCCTAGTTCAAAACCTTAAAACAAAGCATCAGTTCAAAACCCACGACACCCAAGTTCATAACCCACGACACCCTAGTTCAAAACCTTAAGACAAAGCATCAATTCAAACCCACGACACCCTAGTTGGAAACCCACGACACCCTAGTTCATAACCCATGACACCTTAGTTCAAAACCTTAAGACAAAGCATCAGTTCAAACCCATGACACCCTAGTTGGAAACCCACAACACCCTAGTTCATAACCCACGACACTCTAGTTCAAAACCTTAAGATAAAGCATCAGTTCAAAACCCACAACACCCTAGTTCATAACCCACGATGACCTCAAATGGCAGCAGGACTCCTTCCCCCGGATCCTCAACCTCATTGGCCTTCACAACGAAGGGATCGTGCCCGAGAGCGACGTCACGGCCTTCCGATCCCATCTCCTCGACGGCCTTCACAACGAAGGGATCATGCCCGAGAGCAACGTCACGGCCTTCCGATCCCATCTCCTCGACACCCTCATCGCCTCGCCGGCCAATTCGGAGCTAGTTAGCGTGATCAGAGACAGCTGCTTTTCTTGCAGGTACAACTGTAGCTCAACACGGTTTCTCCTCTCTCTCTCTCTCTCTCTCTCTCTCTCTTCCATAAAGCTTAATCATAATCCCCTATTTTCGTATTCCCATTGGAGTATGTGGAGATAAAATAAAATTCTTCTTCATTTGATTAGTGATCCTATCACGCCCCAGACCCAAAAATTTTGAGCTAGGGTGACAACCCGCCGCATGCCAGGCATGCAAGGCATCCCGAATCATTACACTAATTAAGAAAGGCAACAACCTATATATCATTCAAGTCCATAACTTTAATACAATTCATAACTAAAATTTGGGCTATAAGCCCTACACGCAAACATTACTGGGGTTACATCAACATATGAATCCACTTTATTTTAAATAGAAGCACCAACGACCCTATGGTTCCTTCTTCAATCCTGAGCTTCTGAAAAATATTGTGAGATTTATATGAGCTCACACTCAATAAGTAAGCCTATATTAATATAAAATAGTCATATATCATCATATCTTATCAAGATATCATCAAGCCATAATTTCATAAAGTTCCAATTTCAAATGCATTTATCATGCTATCAGAACAAGCATATCAACTCAAAATAATTTGGAAGCTTTATATAATAAATACCAAAAATGCACCGTAAACAACCCACTATTTATATGATCATTTTTATATTATTTTATGTGTCCCACGGTCCTGCTACACCTCAATCAGCGCACATCCTCTAGATGTGTGTGGCCTCTACATGCAACCTCATCGTCAATCATAGAACATCCTCTAGATGTGTGGCCTCCACATGCCATATCATCATCAGTCATAGCGCATCCTCTAGATGTGTGGCCTTCATATGCCACCTCATAATCATACATCCTCTAGATGTGTGTGGCCTCCACATGCCATATCATCATCAGTCATAGCGCATCCTCTAGATGCGTGTGGCCTCCACATGCCACCTCATAATCACACATCCTCTAGATGTATGTGGCCTCCACATGCCACATCATAGGAGAACCGCGGCGACACATATAATATAATTCAAGGTCATCATTATATATATGTACATCATGCATCATCATAAGCATAATCTTTTCATATCACATAAACAGTGGTTTTTACAATCTTAATCATTGCATGTAACCAATTCACTTGCAAGGTTAAAAATAAACATATTTCTTCATATTTTGCATAAACATATAAAACCATTACTTTGCAAAATATCACCTGCTATAATAATTATAGTAGTTACTCAATTATATACTCATGGTATAATTTACCAACTTTCAAAATAATCAATGTCAATAAATTTTCATTTTATCTTATTTCATAATTATGCATAATTATATAATAAATGCCAAAATATGCAATGTAAATAAAACCATAATTATTGTTTTCTTATGTGTCACACGGCCCTTCAAATTAATCAGAACACATTCCACAAGTGTGTGAGGCCGTATCACAATCAATCAGAACACATCCTACAAATGTGCATGGCCATATCAAAATCAATCAGAACATACCCTATAGATGTGTGTGGCCATAATATATGAGAATCGTGGCGATACATATAAGATTATTTCAGTATCATCTTTACAATTGCATGTAGTCATCTCAATAATACCAACATATTTTGCATGTCAAAGAATTTATATTTTTGCACATACACCAAGAAACTATTTCTTGCAAAATATTACCAGTTACTATAGTCATAATAAATGCTCATATGTAGATTCATGATACCATTTAAAATAATTAATCTAAATAAACTTTGTTTTCCTTATTTCATAATATACATGTAAACTATAACTTCATGATTTATAAATTACTAATTATAAATAGGCTTACTTACTTCAGTACGCAACTCCAAAATGATAAACCAGCTACTTGAACGTCTGGGTACCTTAACAATGTTATCTCCATCCGAAACAAGCCATCAGCCATCTGGAGAGGTGTGCCCCTTGTATGTATGGATGCATCCTTTACTTCGAATATTCCACAACTTTAGGTTTGTATCCAACGATCCAGATGCAATGAGTTCCCTAAATGGATGAAAATCATCATATATACAATTGGACCTATGCCCCAATAGAGTGCAAAGAACTCTTGTGTCCCCTAAATCTCATAATTTTATCATGCCATTGGCTGCTCTAGCAGCCACAAAAACTTCTGATGAATCAAATTCACGGACTCAACTGCACTTGTATGGCCTAATAGGCTGATCAGTACATCGGGTTTGGCAATAGCCCAGAGATTGACCTGGTGATCTTCACCACCAATGACAAAAACCGTTGAAGTCTTCCTTCCAATTTTGACACAGATCATATTAGAAGCATGGGCTATAAACTCCTGTAGCTCAGAGGCACGCTTGGTGGTCATCATGAAGCAGGCAGGGAACCACCAAAACAAAGCCTGCTCTTCTTCTTCTCCTCTTCCAAGATTCCAACAACAAGGTCCAAATTCAATCTCAAACTCCACTAATATCAAGCCACATCAAACATCCTCAGCCCACGGTGATTCTCAAGAATCTAAACCCCGCATATCTCCTCTCTGACCTCCCCGTTTCGATTGCAGCACTGAGCCTCCACCATCTACTTTCTGACGGCTCCATCACACCTAAACTCCAAACCAGAGGCATGAAGATTGATGTCTTTGGATGGAAGGGCCGATATTTGGGCGCACCTCCGGAGATATTCCTCTTCTCTATTCGCTCTCTCTCTCTCTCATTCGATCCTTCTCTAACTCTCTCTCTTTCTCTCTGGCATTAGGGGAATGGCCGAGGATTACTTGGAGGGAAGAGTACCCGCTTCCACGAGGGAGTCATCCTCCATTCCTTTTAATCCCCCAGGTAACGCCTCGGATCAAGGATATCGGAAACTCATCAGACACGCAAAGTCTCAGGAATCCAAGCGTCATACTGGGAACCTAAATGTCAGAATAAACTCTAGGTGCCAGGTGTCCATAATTAAATGCTGGGGGGTTACATTCTCTCCCCTTATAAAAATTTTGGCCTCGAAATTGATGCACATTCAAAAAAATATAGAATTCAAATTTTCTATTCCATAATCAACTAAATTTTATTCAAAAGTCACAGTCATCGATACATCATTGATCTATAATAAGATACAAATTTTTGTGGATGTTTCTTTTTCATTTTCTTCTTAGACTCCCAAATAGTCTCCCTCTCAGAATGATTACTCCACTGAACTTTGACATAAGGAATACTACACTATCTCATAACTTAATCCTTGCGGTCCACAATGTGCACAAGATGATCTTCATAGGTCAATTCTTTCTTAAGCTAAATTGGTTCAAGTTCTAACACATAACGGGGGTTTGAAATATACCTCCTCAGTCATAAAGGTATGAAACACATTGAACACCCCAAAGAGTAATGAAGATAGTGCTAAGCTATAAGCCACCTCCTTTATTTTGATCAAAATCTCAAATGGCCCAATGTATTGTGGCTCAAATCACCTCTAACACAAATCTCATCATATCGTTGGTTAGTAAAACTTCCAAATGATTTTAACCTGAAATTTTAAATCTTTCTTTTTGACATCAACATAACTTTTCTATTAACTCTGAGTTACATGAAACTGCTTTAATTAACGATACTTTTCATAGTTGCTAAACCAGCTCAGTCCAAAATTGTCTCTCTCTCACCTTATCTCAATATGAAGGGAATCTACACCTTATATCATAGACAATTGAAATGAATCCATTTGAATGTTGGCTTAGTAATCAATAAAATAAGCAATTTCACTAAGGGTAAGAAACTATACCAAGCACCTCACACAAGCTCGCAGTATATGATCTAAAATCTAATTGGTTCCTACAGTTTGTCCATCTATTTGAGGGTGGAAGGCTAGAAATTCAGCTTAATCCACTAAGCCTTATGATGACATCATCGAATTAGGAGAGTGAGACAAATGGGTTCAGACTCAATTTACGCAGTTTACCATTAAACCAAAAACAAATATTAACATTTTATCCTGCTAAAATTTTATCCTCGAAATTAAATGTCCATAAATTTTGTACCATTAAAGATACTCACTAGTAAACTTTTATTTCATTCCCAAGTACCCAAATGACATGTCCAACTTTCAAAATTAATTTAATATTTCTATCAAATAAAATTAAATTCCTTAAGAAGTATTTTTTTTCCTGTCCCTTTTTTAAAAAATACCTTAACTTCTCACAACACAATCATCATAAATATCATAGAGTCCATCACATGTATTATGTTATCCGTTCTTAAGGTTAGTAAAACATCAGGTACTCTTAATTCCTCGATAAGACAGTTCTAAATTCTTGTGACTTCGATATAAGATAGTTTTCTTCCAATGCTCTCTCAACTCATAAATAGTTGAATGTGCCACTAATCATTACGACACTTATTTCAATCATCATAACATACTTGGTTTCACTCTTGAATACTTCAAGCTAACATCAATGAACATTAAGCCAATCATTTAGGATATCTTTCATAATTATCATAATCAACTAATTTAATTTCTTTGAATAATAGTGCCATCATTAATCATCAGTATGATTAATTTATCTCCTTCATATTTATCAATAATACCACCATAACCAATCAATTTCTCTTGAATAGGTCAGTATATCCTCAATAAATAATGCAATTTAAATGATTCAAATTCTTGAATCGATTATTTCGTTACCAATGATTATCAAAATCATCTATAGATTATGCAATGTCTCATGCCATAACATGACCAACTAATTTAAACCCTTCAAATATCTCAAAGTGACTTCATTAATCTAGCTCAGATGAATACAAGACTTATAAGGTCAATAAAGATTGAAAATGCACTTACCATCCGAAAGACATAATTGAAAATTATAGTAATCTCTCTATGACTTGAAAGTGATAATAGATGTACCCTTAACCATAATCCATAGCTGATAATAATCAAAAATAAAATCATCTCCTCCTATTTTCTTAACAATAATTATGCCACTTATGGATGATTGATAATTTATCCATCCTGAAGAAAGATATCTACTTAGGAACTATGAAGAAAGGTACAATAAATATGCATGATAAATTAATGAATAGATATCTTGATTTAGAAATCTATTAACAGATAAAAATTTCCATGAAATTCTTTATCAGTGGAGTTTATCTTATTCTCATTATTGCTAAAATCTTTCACTTTCTACCATCAAAATATTTGATCATTTATAGCCAAAATCAGTTCTAAAGATTAATAGAGTCTACTGCTCTCAAAAACTTAAACAGTAATTGTCTCAGAATTTAAAATTTTATATTCTTCATAAATGGTCCATCAAGATATAATATGCAGTCAACTATTTCATTAGCATCAATATCAACCATCTCCATATCTAGCAAATTAACAATCAGTTTTAAACATGCAATATCTATAATAAAAGTTCTCTTAGTAAAATTCACTATATATACTTATCCATCCAGACTCAAATTCAGAAAGTACTCAATTGTGATTGATCAAAAACATGTAATTAACTATTTTATTCCCAAAATATCATCAATATTAATCATCCATATAACCAACGGATTAGCTCATAATCTTAAACTTACAATATTAACAATGTAAGTTCTACAAATAAAAATTCAATATATACATCCACATTCAAATTTAGATTTACTAACTCCAAATCCACATATCAACTCAATTGCAATATGGACATAATGATGTTATCTTAGTCATATTAGTCATCAATTGCAATTTTCAACTATTATATCATATTCCATATATTCATCTGTCTTTTATTGCATATCCAATTAAAGTTTCATCTACCCATATTATTTAAAGATCTGGAACTGCTACGAGCCATTTTCAACAAGTTTGACGGAACTAAAACCTCTAGAAGCCCCTTGGCCTCCCCATTGGTCAAGGTCACCAGCTTGGGAGTCTCACATTATATCATTAGCTTCTGATGCGATGGTTCATTCTTAATTCCTATCAAATTCATATTTCAATTAATATCTTGATAACCTTTAAATTTTAGGCTTTCAAAGCATAATATCTAAAACTCATTATAATTGTCTCAATGTCATCCTAGTATTTTGCCTAGAGTATCATCATGTATGTGTCCCTAAGGTCAAAACCTAGGCTCTGATACCATAAAAGCTGTCACGCCCCAGACTCAAAAATTTTGAGCTAGGATGACAACCCGCCGCATGCCAGGCATGCAAGGCATCCCAAATCATGACACTGAATTCAAGAAAGGCAACAACCTATATATCATTCAAGTCCATAACTTTAATACAATCCATAACTAAAGATTTGGGCTACAAGCCCTACACGCAAACATTACTGGGGTTACATCAACATATGAATCCATTTTATTTTAAATAGAAGCACCAACGACCCTATGGTTCCTTCTTCAATCCTGAGCTTCTGAAAAATATTGTGAGATTTATATGAGCTCACACTCAATAAGTAAGCCTATATTAATATAAAATAGTCATATATCATCATATCTTATCAAGATATCATCAAGTCATAATTTCATAAACTTCCAATTTCAAATGCATTTATCATGCTATCAGAACAAGCATATCAACTCAAAATAATTTGGAAGCTTTATACAATAAATACCAGAAAATGCACTGTAAACAACCCACTGTTTATATGATCATTTTTATATTATATTTTATGTGTCCCACGGCCCTGCTACACCTCAATCAGCGCACATCCTCTAGATGTGTGTGGCCTCCACATGCAACCTCATCGTCAATCATAGCACATCCTCTAGATGTGTGGCCTCCACATGCCATATCATCATCAGTCATAGCGCATCCTCTAGATGCGTGTGGCCTCCACATGCCACCTCATAATCATACATCCTCTAGATGTGTGTGGCCTCCACATGCCATATCATCATCAGTCATAGCGCATCCTCTAGATGCGTATGGCCTCCACATGCCACCTCATAATCACACATCCTCTAGATGTGTGTGGCCTCCACATGCCACATCATAGGAGAACCGCAGCGACACATATAATATAATTCAAGGTCATCATTATATATGTACATCATGCATCATCATACGCATAATCTTTTCATATCACATAAACAGTGGTTTTTCCAATCTTAATCATTGCATGTAACCAATTCACTTGCAATGTTAAAATAAACATATTTTTCATATTTTGCGTAAACATATAAAACCATTACTTTGCAAAATATCACCTGCTATAATAATTATAGCAGTTACTCAATTATATACTTATGGTATAATTTACCAACTTTCAAAATAATCAATGTCAATAAATTTTCATTTTATCTTATTTCATAATTTGCATAATTATATAATAAATGCCAAAATATGCAATGTAAATAAAACTATAATTATTATTTTCTTATGTGTCCCACGGCCCTTCAAATTAATCAGAACACATTCCATAAGTGTGTGAGGCCGTATCACAATCAATCGGAACACATCCTACAAATGTGAATGGCCATATCAAAATCAATCAAACATACCCTATAGATGTGTGTGGCCATAATATATGAGAATCATGGTGACACATACAAGATTATTTCAGTGTCATCTTTACAATTGCATGTAGTCATCTCAATAATACCAACATATTTTGCAAGTCAAAGAATTTATATTTTTGCACATACACCAAGAAACTATTTCTTGCAAAATATTACCAGTTACTATAGTCATAATAAATGCTCATATGTAGATTCATGATACCATTTAAAATAATTAATCTAAATAAACTTCTGTTTTCCTTATTTCATAATATACATGTAAACTATAACTTCATGATTTATAATTACTAATTATAAATAGGCTTACTTACTTCAGTACGCAACTTCAAAATGATAAACCAGCTACTTGAACGTCTGGGTACCTTAACAATGTTATCTCCATCCGAAACAAGCCATCAGCCATCTGGAGAGGTGTGCCCCTTGTATGTATGGATGCATCCTTTACTTCGAATATTCCACAACTTTAGGTTTGTATCCAACGATCCAGATGCAATGAGTTCCCTAAATGGATGAAAATCATCATATATACAATTGGACCTATGCCCCGATAGAATGCAAAGAACTCTTGTGTCCCCTAAATCTCATAATTTTATCGTGCCATTGGCTGCTCTAGCAGCCACAAAAACTTATGATGAATCAAATTCACGGACTCAACTGCACTTGTATGGCCTAATAGGCTGATCAGTACATCGGGTTTGGCAATAACCCAGAGATTGACCTGGTGATCTTCACCACCGGTGACAAAAACCGTTGAAGTCTTCCTTCCAATTTTGACACAGATCACATTAGAAGCATGGGCTATAAACTCCTGTAGCTTAGAGGCACGCTTGGTGGTCATCATGAAGCAGGCAGGGAACCACCAAAACAAAGCCTGCTCTTCTTCTTCTCCTCTTTCCAAGATTCCAACAACAAGGTCCAAATTCAATCTCAAACTCCACTAATATCAAGCCACATCAAACATCCTCAGCCCACGATGATTCTCAAGAATCTAAACCCCGCATATCTCCTCTCTGACCTCCCCGTTTCGATTGCAGCACTGAGCCTCCACCAGCTACTTTCCGACGGCTCCATCACACCTAAACTCCAAACCAGAGGCATGAAGATTGATGTCTTTGGATGGAAGGGCCGATATTTGGGCACACCTCCGGAGATATTCCTCTTCTCTATTCTCTCTCTCTCTCTCATTCGATCCTTCTCTAACTCTCTCTCTTTCTCTCTGGCATTAGGGGAATGGCCGAGGATTACTTGGAGGGAAGAGTACCCACTTCCAGGAGGGAATCATCCTCCATTCCTTTTAATCCCCCAAGTGACGCCTCGGATCAAGGATATTGGAAACTCATCAGACACGCAGACTTGGAAATCCAAGCGTCATACTGGGAACCTAAATGTCAGAATAAACTTTAGGTGCCAGGTGTCCATAAATAAATGCTTGGGGGTTACAGATCCTCTTGTAATTCATGGGTTTTAGGTGAATTCATGCGTAGTTTTTAAGTGAATGGTTACTTTGATCCTTGAAAGGAGCCTGGAATTTTATTCTTATTGATGGTTTTGTTGGGGGAAAGCTTGAAGTTTTCTTTCTTTTTTTTTGGGTCTCTTTGTAGGAATTATTCTACGCCAAATGCATTTCAGCTGAGGAGTACCATTCTTCAAAGAGGCCTCTGCTGCAGAGACTCGCAGTGCAGGGAGCGGAGATCAATTGCAGAGATGTCATCGTTGGGACCCCAACAACGAGCTTCGAGGAGTGGTCAGTTATAGAGCTCAGGGACGCAGAGCCCACCATGGCAACTGAAAAGACCAAGCATAGAACTCCAATAAAATCATTTCTCAGTAATGGGTTTGAACTGATGCTTTGTCTTAAGGTTTTGAAATAGGATGTCGTGGGTTATGAACTAGGGTGTCGTGGGTTTTGAACTGATTCTTTATCTTAAGGTTTTGAACTAGGGTGTCGTGGGTTTCCAACTAGGGTGTCGTGGGTTTGAACTGATGCTTTGTCTTAAGGTTTTGAACTAGGGTGTCGTGGGTTTTAACTAGGGTGTCGTGGGTTTGAACTGATGCTTTGTCTTAAGGTTTTGAACTAGGGTATCGTGGGTTATGAACTAGGGTGTCGTGGGTTTTGAACTGATGCTTTGTCTTAAGGTTTTGAACTAGGGTGTCATGGGTTTTGAACTGATGCTTTGTCTTAAGGTTTTGAACTAGGGTGTCGTGGGTTATGAACTAGGGTGTCGTAGATTTCCAACTAGGGTGTTGTGGGTTTGAACTGATGCTTTGTCTTAAGATTTTGAACTAGGGTGTCGTGGGTTTTGAACTGATGCTTTGTCTTAAGGTGAGCTTTGACTGTGGTGGAAGAAGCAAGCGAGAGAGGGAGGGGGAAGGGAAGTTGGCAGGGAAGAGATGACGCTAGGGCTGATCAACGTGAACCCAGTGGTTCACGCGAAGAAGGAGAGGGTTGCTCACCCGGAGAGGATTCCCACGCCGAAGACGCCGTCTATGCCATCGACGTCTTTGGTATCCTCACTCCGATGATCCATCATCTCTTCCGATAAGATGGCGGGTTAAAGTAGGTTGAAGGAAAAGGGCATTTTCATTTGCACACCAATGGTAAATGGCTGAACAACTTTTAATGGATGTACGATCAAAAAGAAACATTATCTTCCTACTATTCTGTCCCATCGTGTCAGGCCACATGGGATCCATGTGGACCAATAAAAAAAAGCGGTGCAGCCCACATAGGATTTGCTGCAACGAAGGCGGTGTACAAAGACTTTTCCTTATCATTTTTGTCTTAACGCAGTTTGACTTTTCTTTTTTTATTTCTCTCTCTTCTTTTTATTTTATAAAAAGCATATCCATATAATTAAATTTTTCTCCCCCTTGATAAATAAAAAAGCTAGGTCTATGCTCCTAAGAATTTATATTTATATATTTTATATATTATATATATTTAAATATATTTAAATATTTAAATAATATCTAGTATTGAATTATATTTAGTTATCTTGAAAAAATAGTATAGAAAAAATATGAACAATAAATGATAGATAATGGAATGTTTTGAAAATCAACTCCTTGTTTCTATGTAATGTGAAATCAAAATGTTAGTTAGGGAGAACATTATATTGAAACGGTTTCTTGAAACTGTAATAATATTTTTATAATAATCACACTTCTACTATAAAGAATTTTGTTTGATTTTAGTTATATTTTCATTCTTTCATAAAAGACTTGAAAATATTCTTTCATAAAAGACTTGAAACTGTAGATTGAGAAATGTTTCTAATTAATTATATTTTTATAAAATTTAAAAATAATTTAATATAATACACATATTCTATTTATCTTATCTTTTATTTTAAATTTAAAAATTAAAAATTATATTTTAAGCCCTCAAAAGAACCACCATGGGGCTCCAAAAACTCCATGAATTATATTGCTTTGATTCAAAGAGCCAATGAAATTTCAAGATAGCAGAACAGATGTTATACATAGAATGGACCAATATAAGAAACAACAACAAGGTTCTCTATATCTGGCACTAACACTAAAAAATAAAAGTTTCATGCTTTTCCACTTGAGTTCAAGCATCATTCCTAGCAAAGAGAGTTTGCCTGAAGGACATCACCAACCTAACTCAATGTATGTCATCTGGAGAGATGATATAGATCATCTAAGGTGGACAACAACCAAAAGAAATGGAGATGAATTAAAACTAGAGATGAGCAGGAAGGAAGGATTCTCTCTCACTGTTCCTTCCAAATTCTCCCAGTTACCCTCAGCTTCAGCTCCTTCCGATCCCCACCTGAGAAAAACAAGGCCATGTTTCTTTGGATGATAAGCCCATCATAACTGTCTCGAACCTTCCGGTGGCTATCTCTTATGCTTCGTGGAACCCCTTGCCAGATCATCTTGCGCCCATTACCTGCAACCTCGAGACTATAGCTATAGTTTTTTGCTTCAGCATCATCCCCCATGAATCGCAAGAAGGCTATGTACACAGGCGCCATGCCCAGCTGAAATGCCTCAAAATGCAAGCAGAAGTATTGCCCAAAACAACTGAAAACCTAAATATACAACATATTCTTATGTCATGGTCCTGCATATACAAACTTAGATAAACAATCATCAAGTCAAATAAACTTGAGGCAGTGAGTCACAAGTGAGATATTATAAAGCTACATCCATGGATTTTGTGGTGCAACACAGATTTTGCTGCATAAGTCTCGTTAGTATCAAAATCATATGAGGCCACAAAACAACAGTCTAAATGATTTAGTGACCGACATACAGAAGATCCCAGCTTTTAATAACGCAGTTATATTAGTCATGATGAAAATAAATTTGAATGAAAAAAGTCTTAATTTGTTGATCATGTTAGCATTATCAAGATGGTTGTGCTTCGGGGTTTGCCTAGCCAATTGTAGTGTGGACATGCTCAGGTCCCAAATTTGCCAAGACAGTAGTAGTTTGCATAGCTTCCAACCATAGT
This sequence comes from Calamus simplicifolius, assembly GCA_900491605.1. Taxonomy (NCBI): domain Eukaryota; kingdom Viridiplantae; phylum Streptophyta; class Magnoliopsida; order Arecales; family Arecaceae; genus Calamus; species Calamus simplicifolius. Next base: position 1,218,437 of record UESW01003892.1, read on the forward strand.
CCCTGCGCCTTACCAAGGCACTAAGAGTCTAACACCATAACATTCAAAACCTGACAGTCATGGAAAATTTCAGGTAAACCTTAAATATTATGATGTATGAGGGACAGAAAAATAAGAGAGGCTTATTTACACCAAAATTAATAATTGAACGTTCGAATTAAAAGGCTTTTTGACTCGGCCTTGCAACACCAAATCAAATAATAATAATAATAATAATTTCTTAGTTATGTGCATAGCTATTCAAAATATCCATACAAATATATATATGGTTCGTGTTCATCAATAAATCAAGTTGAAGCTATAAACAAAATGAACCCAAACTTTCGTTCTGATCAAGAATAGCATTAAATGATTCGTTGAAATTACTGCAAGGCACATGAGCTGAAAAAGCTAGGATCAAGCTTGGCTTATACCCATTGACAACCTTAAAATTAAACACAGAGTTGGTTATGATTTTGAAATTTAGTCCATAAGCCATAATTGCAGGATGCTATAATTTTAAATCATAACTCAATTTAAAGCTGGCCCATCACCTGAACAAAAGCACCAACTTTCATTATGTAGCAAAAAGCATTCAAAGTCAAAAGTTGTAATGACCCAGAAAAAAAGAGCTGAAGAATAATATAGCATAGTCAATCGTAGTGTTGAATTAAATGAGGGAAACATTGCTTAGAATGTGAAAAATAGAAAAAAGGAACAAGTAGGAACAGTACCGTCAACATCCATGTTGCGTTCTCAACCTCATGTGGATTTGACTTGACATATCGATGGTTAAAAGTGCTTCCATTATGCATGTCAACCTTGTGATCATCTTTTAAGTGAGTTACCAAATAAGGAATGTCACCTACAACAGTGCACTCTGATCCAGCATAAGGGCAATTATAAGGTCTATAGATGCATTGTGATTCATGTTTCAACTTGCAGTAGTAAGGATATATGCCCGTACACCCAAAGCTCTGATACTTGCAAGGCAGTTCAAGAGAAGCTGCCACCTTCTCCAATGCAAGACATCTTATATTGCCCAGCTCATGCCTACAAGTGGGACACCGATTGTGAACTCTAGGCTTGCATCCAGAACACAATGTGTGGCCATTTGAACACTGCACATAGAAAGAGGAAAAAGGCAATGCCACATACAATTGTGTATATAAGGAGAGTTCATTTTTAATTGGCTATAATAAGCTCAGGCACAATATCCTAGTCCATGAGCAACAAAGGACTTGATAAAGGCCATGAAAATAAGAACAGAAATTTTAAATTAAAATATATCATGTTAACAACAATATATATATTTCTTTAATTCAGCAATATTCGTGTCTCAGCACAAAGATGGAAAAGGAGACAAGGGTGATGCAAAAGAAAATCTGAAAAGATTCCATCATATTGGAAACCAATGAAACAGCCAAATATAGCAAAGAAAAAATATTCAAGGAGAAACATAAAGCATGTGTGCATATATACAAACATACAAGCATGTGTATAATAGATGGATGATGCAGTTGTTGCTACCGCCTTACAGAATGTAAGTCAGTGCCACAAACAATAATCGTAAACAATCTTGTTGCTATTACCTTACGGAATGTAAGACATCATAACATGCATGTCAATTCTACTTCCTCAGTTGTGCCCCCACAACAGCACTACCCATTTGTGTCAAAAGTTTGTTGCATATGCCAATACCATCAATTGAATGTCCACAGCTTTGTCATCATTTTGTGAAAACCTATGTTTTATTTATCATGTAGGAATTTCTAGTCATCTTGATTAAAAGCTGGTTTCTTCTTGCATTAACTTTTGTTTCTTTTCACTTGATTATTCTAAACTACAATCTTAAGATAAGTTCAATTTTTAAATGCTGAGTGCTAACTTCCAAAATACATCCAAAATCCTTGATTAGTATCTTGGAATTATGTTTCTTTTGTAAAATGGTTAAAACAGGTTGTCAGCCAAATGAATTTTTCTATTTCTTTCATAGAATGTATATAAACACATCAAAATAACTCAAAGGTCTTAGATAATCATAAAGCTGACATACTAGAACCGACTAGATAATTAAGTCAAGGATCAACACAATTGTCACATTTGATGAATTTACATGCAGTGATGCAAATTTACAGCAAACATAAAGTAATAGCCTTGTCAAAGTGTAATACCAAAACTTTTATACAGAACCACTATTGGTTCCATCAGTAACATAAAACAACCACTAGGCAAATAAGAGCCATCTGATGCAATGGTTTTTTTAAGGAAAAGCTCAATTCATTAGGATACCATTTAGTAAAACATAATCCATTTGTCCAATAAATCACATGATGCATGTGTAATGAATTTCATCAATATGATACAGCATGTACAATGGAAAAATGCACCATGTAAAGAAAAGAGATGCAGCCAATAAAATCAAATGGTGAATTAACTTAAAAAACAAAGTTCTAATAGAATACATTAAAGCATCACATATTAATGCTTAAAAACATAAATCCAAATGCCATTGGAAGGAAGGATTAAAAATCAGACCTGATGAATGGGTGGATACATGGCATTTAAGCACACAGGACACTCCAGTAATTCACGTACACTGCTAGCAACAGTAACATTTGGCTTTGGTGAATGCTGAACATGGTCATTCACATGTTCACTGACTTCCATCATATCTTCATTTTTAGGGGGGTCAATAACCTCAGGATTGACTCTCATTTCATCAAAACAAGGATTAGCGGATGCCATAAGTAAATAGTGATGACAACGATATGGCCCTGTTACAAGCCAACAACAATAAAATTATTCTCCATTTCAGGTCCTAAGGTACTTGGTATGAACTTTGGTAGCATTTAACAAGCATCTGTCATCTAAACTAGAGATGACAATCAAAAACTCAGGTTTAATTTGCTCCAATAGATGAATCAGCTCCATAATTTTGTAACGTACAGATTTCTCATAAAGTTTCTGGTTTGACTGTTGTTCTCAGGCAAATTTGTAGGCTCAACAGAACCATAATTTTGGAACTTAAAGCTTTCGCACAAAATTTCAGATTTGACTGATGGTCTAATGCAGATGCGTGTTTGCTTTAATGAAACTATGAAAAGACCAGAAATTTGAATTGTCTGGTAGAGTTGGCTACAATTTTAACAACAATATCTCACAAAAGAGAGGAGGAAGAAAAAGAGAAGAAGAAAAAGTCATGTTGGGAAAATTACTAGTCTAATTTGGAAACGGGGCCCAACATGCAGTCAATGATTACATTCACAAATGTAGCAGCACAAATAAGCCAGCAAAACTTACTAAACTGTTACCATGAAAGAATTTTAGAAATCAGCATTACAACATGCAAGTATAACGTGAAAGGTAATATATAAACCAAGTAGTAATTTTTGTCTCAGCCTGGTGTGCACGGAACATTGTCCGAAAGTTTTATCACCCAGCTTGTGCAACAAGTGCAGCAACAAAACTCCAGCATTCAAGCATTCCGGTTAAGAGTAGGCATATCATCCAATAAGTGTTATTTAAGCAGAAAGCTCTGAGTCCCAGGTACTCCTTGCCCCACAAGGAAGGTAGGGACAAAGATTAAAGAAGCCAAATATTCAAATCTAAAATAATGAAGGAAACAAAATTTTAAGGTTCATGTCTTGTTGTTGTTGAGTTTGAGCATTAGAAGAAACAATTGAGAAGAGGAAGAAGGCTTGTTGGATCGGAGAGGAACTGTTGCCTTTATCTTTTTCGCTGGCACATATAGGACTGGGTCAAGTCTTGCGGGGGCTGGCAAATGACCTCAATGGCTAGCAGCCCCCTAGATCAATATAGCAGCCATTATAATGTTATAACAACCATTTAGCCGATGGAAACAGTGATATCAGAAAATCACATTTTCGCTTGCCTTATTCTTCATTATAGCTGATAATAAAAGGCATGACCACAGTCCTTACTTATCCTAGAATAAACCTTGTACAGGATCACTTAAGGTAAAAAACAACCATTATTTCTGTTTTAATGAAAAATAATGGTTTCAAAGACATTTTGTTATCTGTGGATGTCATAGCTATTGAAACCTTGGTAGACACAAAAGTTAGCCCAACTGCTAGTGCCAATTGCAATTAGGTAACCAGTAACAGCTAGCTCAATGACTAGCTGGGCTTTAAAAAGAAAAAAGGAAAAAAAAAAAAAAGATCCAAAATAGCTAATAATGCGGGATGTAATAATCAAAGAAGAAGGAAAACAGAAAAGACCCAAAAACACACGAGGCCATGGCGTTTTACTTCCTTTCTTCGGTCAACTCTTAAGGTTTTGCTTTCTTATTCTATTTACATGACTTTTTATTGGGCAAGAAGTGTTCACATCACAAGTTTCCCTTCCACAACTATGCTGGTTGATAAAGATGCCAGAAAACACTGAATTTAGTTAAATGCTTCAAGAGTTTCAATACCATGCCCACGTGTAGACAAGGCATTGATATAACTCTAGGGAAGTATTTCATGCACCTCAATGCAAAAACAAATCCTCTATGTTACTCGTTTTCATATTCCATTCTTTCATATTTTGCTTAACTGCTTTCATATTGATTTTCCAATTCTCTCAATAGCAAAAACTTGACAACTTTTTCAACTTTTTTCAAGTTGATCGAACCATTTAATTTTGTAATAATAACCTTTTCCGCACAGTTGATATCAAAATTCCTTATAGTTTTTAGACCATGACTTCTCCTATTCAAAAGAACTGTTGTACATGATTGGTATTGCCTTACACTTAGTGGTTGATCTCCACCGAACGCATGCTCTACATATGGTGGTGTTCTAGCCAGTAGGAAGATAAAAACTTTTGTGCCTCAGAAGCATAAGTTACCATGGTGGCAGGGGCCAGGTTATACAACCTCGCTATCTTTCAAAGATGCATGCGTATGCCTAACCTCATACAGTCCTAAAGTGTTCACCATCATAAGAATAATGGTTAAGCAGCGTGCCTTGAGTTCAAAGTAATGACATTTTTTACCCAGAAAAAAACTAACAGACGGGCTCTCTTATTATGTTTATAATTAGCTAAGCATCATCTAAATACAAAATGGGAGAAAAGCTAGCTACACCATTTAACTCAACAATTTGTAAAACAATAATAAAATTTCAGGTGGAGAAAGAGCAAAATTTGAAATAAATGACCCGTAACCATTAAAAAGCTAGCATTTTTTGAGTCCATTCGCACTATGAGCATCAGATCAAGCCACCGAAACTCAAAAAACCAGTCAGCAGAGTTCAAAGCGCTCCACATTGTCTTTGGATCCAATCAAAGTAAAAGAAAACAAAAAAAGTGCAGCAGACTCGATGATTCACCACATCGTGGAGCTCCAAGAACAGATTTTTTTTTTTTTTTACCTTCATTCGTAGAAATGCCTCATAAAAAGATCCAATTTCCGAGGAGAAAACAATGTAAAGGAATGAAGAGAAAACCCAACAGCAAAATCCAACAGCATTCCCTTATAAAACCACCCCGAAGAATCAAACGAAGACAACCCGAAAAATCCAAATCGAACATTCGAGAGAACCTCGACAGTAAATGAGTATCATGCCGCGATTCGAACCATACCTCTCAGGAGGAGGAGGACGAGAAGGAGAAGGAGAAGAAGAAGAAGAAGAAGGGCAGCGGAGTCAAAGCCTCTACTGAGCAATCTACAGTGTGATTTAAAAAGCCGAGGGGGAGAAGAGAGTCAAAATTCGAATTAAAGCCGTTGATCGCCGGCACCCCACCCCACCCTCTCTCTCTCTCTCTCTCTGTCTCTCTCTCTCTCAGATTTATTTTTTCCGCCTTTTTTTTTTTTTTTTGTCTCGGGAAAGGACAAAAGTGGGGTGCGGTGTGGTGTTCCTGCGGAATCTTGGAAGACGACAAAGCGGTGCCTCCTATACTTAGATGGCAATTTAAAGGTAAAGTACGGTCAGTATAATATTTGAAGCGGGGAGGCGGGCAGGCAGAGGCTTATGGACCCCACTATAACAACAGATGGATAATTATAAAAAGATAAAAGGGTAAAAAATAGTTTTTCAAAGCCTGTAATTCTTTTTAAGTTGAAAAACAATAGCAGCCGAGCTGATTGATTGCGCGCATTTATACCATGACACATGTCAAATTTAATAAACTTTATTATAAATATTAACAAGTATGTATTGAATGTGTCATCATACATGCTAAAATTTAATAAATCTTATTATGCATTATATGCATAATTATTGCATCATCTTTTAATATAGTAAATCTTTTTCTTTTAAGTTTGATCGAATTGTGTTAGGTTGGGTTGTGCTTCGCTCCCTATGAAGGCATAACTTTTAATGACGGCCATTCCATGTGATTGGCATGGGGAGCATGATGGAATGGATGGTAGCCATCAATCACATCCATTGCGTCAATCTAAAGATCATGATTGAAATATGAACTTTATACGTGTTGTTTTTAAATCGATGCCTTTTGGCATCGATTTTAAAGTGAAGAAATGGGATCCAAAGATTTTACAGGAATGATGTTTAAAAAAAAAATATTATTTAAAATGGTATATTTTTGTGCCATTTTAATCCTTCAAGCTTAGCCCCGTCAGTTGGGATGCTGATAGAAACCGAGCAGAAATCACCACATGGTGTGGCGATTTTAGAATAAGTGAAATCGCCACACCATTTGGCGATTTCACTTATCTTGAACTCGCCACTCCCTGTGGCATTTTTCTCAGGCTTTTTATTAAGCCCGAGAGCCCGATTCTCCTTCTTCTTCCTTCTCCTCGGCATCCCATCGCTCTTTTTCCAAGCCTGCTCTGCGGCAACCCCCTTCTTCCTCTCTTTCCCGGCGACCTCCCCCTTCTTCCTCCTCTTCCCTTTCGCCGCCCTCGCCTCCCTGATCAATTACTGCAGTGAGTATTTTTTTTTTATAACCATAAATCCCATGCTCTAAATATCTTTGCATCATATTCGTTTAACGTGCTTAGGCTAATGAAGTAAATGCAACTAGTTATTCAGATGCTGATTTTATTGATCATATAGATGATTATAGAACAATATTTGGACATGTATATTTTTTCTTTTGATGGCACCGTCATTTCTTGGTCTGGCAAGAAATTAGATTACATTTATAGGCGTATACACAAGAGGCTAGATATATTTTGATCATATTTTTCAGATGGAAACTGTACATGTTCTGTTATATTATGATGGATTAATTGAACATGGCGGCCAAGAAGGGATACATTATAATCAACCTCTACGTAAATGTTTGAAATTGAGCACGGAAACATGCTTTGCTGAGTTGGTTGATCAGGTATATACAGTTCTAACAATTCCAATACAGAGATATATCATCAGATTGATGTGGAGATCTCCAACATTGCATCAAAAATATGTGCTTCTTCCAATTGAGGACGACGACGATGTGGAGCACATGTTGACATTTCCCTCGAAGTTTCCAGAATATCGGTGTATTGAACTCTATGTTTTAAAGGATGATGTTCCAGAACCATATAGTGTTGGTCATATAGAGAATGTTCATGACAGTTCTCCTATAGTCCAGCAGCAGGAACAGGTTAGGACTCCAGTGAATTTTTCAATGATTGAGGGATTTATGCCAACAGTGCAGAGTGATGATGTGGTAAACAATCAGTGTAATATTGATAGTCGGGGAATGGAGTCAGACGAGAGTGCAGATGATGACTATTGGCCTGAACATGATAACTCAGATGAAGAGTCAAATGAAGATTAAGAGTCATATGGAGATGATATAGTTCATGAGACTAGCTTTAGTTCTATTCCTGCATATAGTCATCCAGAACATATTCCAACTCAGATACATGATCACCAAGCCTTTGCATATGAACAAGTACCAGAATTTTATGATGAGTTGAATTTGCATGATAGTGGATGTGTTAGTACTTCGAGAGAGTTACCCTTCAATTCTTAATTTTAGGATCCATCAATGACTGAGTTTGCTAAAGGATTATTGTTTAATACTAAAGATGAACTGAAGAGAGCACGTGAAATGTATCACATCAAGAAGCATTGCACATATAATGTGGTGGAGTCGAAGAAACTATTATGGTCTGTGAGATGTGCCTCTTCAAGTACTGCCTAACGGTGTCCGTGAGGTTGCGTGCTACCAAGTTGAAGAAGCATGGATTTTTTGAGATCACAAGGTATGAAGGGTCGTACTCTTGTTTATTTAGTAATTTAACTCGGGATAACAAACATATTACTTCTCAAGTTATTAGCCATGCTGTTCAACACATTGTGGAGAAAGATCCAAGTGTGAATATTGAAGCTATTATAGAAACCATTGCAGAACAATTTCACTATACAGTGTCATATTCCAAAGCATGACATGGAAAGCAAAGGGCATTGATTGATATATTTGGTGAATGGGAACCGTCATATGCAAAGATTCCTAGATACATGCTTGCACTACAGAATGCTAACCCTGGAACAGTTGTATGTTGGGATTTCTATAGTGAAGCAAGTTCTTCTGAACGGGTCCTGAATTATGTATTCTGGGCATTTCAACCATCTGTTGAGGGGTTTCGGTATTGTCGCCCGGTGATTTCTATTGATGGAACACATCTTTATGGAAAGTACCGGGGAAAGATGCTGATTGCGATATGCACTGATGCTGATAATAGGATATTTTCACTGGCCTATGCAATTGTGGATGAAGAGTGTACAGCTAGCTGGAGCTGATTTTTGCTGAGACTTAGGAGGCATGTTGTGAAAGATAGAAATGGCATTTATCTTATATCTGACCGACATCCTGGTATACCAAGTGCCATAGCTGATAATGAAATTGGATGGGCTCCACCAAGAGCTTATCATCGATATTGTTTGATACATGTTTACAGTAATTTTAACTCGAGATTCTCAAATGTTCAGTTGAAAAAGTAGTATGGAAAGCAGGGAGCGAACATCAGCTTTGGAAGTTTAACTTTCTGATGGAAAGGATTAAAACAGTCAATACAGAAGCTTGGACTTGGCTATCGGAGTTAGAGCCGGAGAAGTGGACATTGATACATGATGGGGGCTTTCGCTATGGTACATTGACAACCAATCTCTCGGAGGTTTTTAATTGCGTGTTGAGGAGAGCTAGAAATGTGCCAATTACTGCGTGTGTTCAGATGACATTTCGTCGGCTCGTTAAATACTTTAACACGAGATGCGCAGAAACCTTAAGGTATGTACAGGAGAACCCTAACAACCTTTTCACTCCTCATATTTCGATTAAGGTTGCTGAAGGTCAGGCCAAAGCTAATGAGTACAGAGTAACTAGATACAACATGCAAAGAGCTACTTATGAAGTCGTGACAAGAAGGTTCAGTGAAGCTCTCAGGGGTGGAGGCAACGTTCAGACTGTTTCTCTTAGTGACCGTAATTGTTCATGTGGGAAGTGGACAATATATAAATATCCATGTACACATGTGTTAGCAGTGTGCCAGGAGATTGGCATAGACTCAGCGGCTTTTGTTGATGAAGTATATAGTATTTGCTCCTACATTACTGCCTGGGTGGGGAGTTCAACCCGGTACCACATAAAGACTACTGGTTGCAAACACCGATCATGTGCATACCTGATCGGGATCGTCTTAGGCCGAAGAAAAGAGGAAAGCCAAAGTCAACTCAGATCCATAACGAGATGGATGAGGTTCAGCCTAGAAGAACAAATCGATGTTCTATTTGCAAGCAAATGGGTCATTCTAGACGCCATTGTCCTAATGTAACTGGTGGACCTTTAGGATCGTAAATTTATGTACTCTTTAAGTAAAATGGCCATTCTTATGCCTATGATGTACTTGTCTCAGGAACAAGACTATATATTGCTGCATTTATGATGTACTTGTGCCTATGATCGAAAATTTATGGATGCATTTTCTTTTTATCATGATTGGCATTTGATGACGTGAGTTTCGATTGAGTTTCAGTCAAGTTTCGATTGAGTTTCGGTCGAGTTTTGATTGAGTTTCGGCAATTGATGTCTTTCTATTTTGTATTTGGCACTCAGGCAAATGCACAAAAAATTTCAGACTGAAATGAGTTTCGGGGGGGGGGGGGGGGGGTTGGGGTGATTTCTACTGAAATTTTAAGTCCCCCATAGGACAGCCCTCGGCCTGGAACCCTGAGAAAATTGCCACTTGAAGTGGCGATTTCAGGGTTGAAATCGCCACTTCAAGTGGCGACTTCAACAAATGAAATCGCCACTTGAAGTGGCGATTTCAGCCCAGAAATCGCCACTTCAAGTGGCGATTTCCTCCTCCTTCCGCCCACCACCAGGTCTCGCTTGAAATCACCACTTCAAGTGGTGATTTCATCCTCAACCCAGCCACCGGCCGGGCTCGCCTGAAATCGCCAAATGAAGTGGCGATTTTAATCCTGAAATCGCCACTTGGAGTGCCAATTTCCTCCTACTTAAAAGCCTGTTCTGAAATCACCATTTGAAGTGGCGATTTCAACCCAGAAATCGCCACTTCAAGTGGCGATTTCCTCCGCCTTCCACCAACTGGTTCAACTTCATGGGGCGATTTCCTTAGATGACGACAGACAATGTACCATGAGCCATCGCCGTCATGCTTCTCAAAATATGTAGCCGCTCATCATCCACTTGAGCGGCTAAAGCCCTCTCGAGCTCCACAGTCAACTGTTGAAACCTCTCATGCTGCATATAATATGACAACAAAAATTCATATGAAAGCTTATGAAGTTGAAAGAAAAAGATACCCCAAAAATAAATTAAAAATAGTACCAGAAACTCATATGAAGTGCCTTCCCCTTCGTAGCCCCTTGTACTATACTCAGAGCGGCCTATACATATTCGAGTGATGCTCCTAAACCAGGCCATATAATCGGGTGTGCATGGGAATCCTGCTACTATAGGCTCTCCCATAATCAGATGCTGACGTCGTGCATTCCATGTTGCAATATAAGTCCCGTGCACGGCGTCCCATGCAGCATTTGACCTCCCCCGTCGATCAATCTGATGAAGATGTAGCGACGTATCACATGGACATGAAATGGACTGGCGACATCCAAATTGATGAAGCACCCGGTCCGGCAAATGCCACTCAACTACATCAAAACATATCAGCAGGATCCATGCCATCCAAATATCCGAACTTACCAAGCAGTTTGGAGGTAAAATAGAGATAACTGCCGGCGAGTAAGAACACCATAAGAACTGCATAGAAAAAATTTAATTAATCCATAATCAACATAATGAATCGATCTAATTGAATTCCATATTACAACATGACATACCCATTGTTCACTATCATCCAACACATCCAACTAGTCCCTATAAGCACGTAGTGTATGGGTTGGAATATTTTTCATGTTATATCTTACGTTCCATCTATACCCCCACGGTGCACCTAAGTGCCAATCATCATCGGCATCCGAAGGTCTAGCCTCCGGAATCTCGAGTCTCGTGGGATGGAAAATAGGAAATTGTTCCCATGCCCAAATCTGCATGTTCGGATAATTCAAAATGTTAATTAACAATAAAAATTACATCGATCTCAAACATAAGAATAAAGTGTTTACCTGTAGCAATGGGAGGTATCCTCCGATGTCAGACTAGGTAGGGTTCGTTGCACGACATAGTGCTCTATATAAATCAGCCAGCGTAGCCGATCCCCAGCTAAGAGCGGCAAATGCCTCCAAGTCTTCCAGAAATGGCATGTACATCAACTTAACTAAATTACCAGAGGTATCCGGAAGAATAACTCCACCAATGATTCAAAGAAGTTATCCCCTCACGAACTGCTGGACAACCTCATCATCAACATCTTCGTCCAAGTGAAGGTCACGATAGAATTGATCGAAGAATGCTAATCGAAAACGACCTTTCAAAAATGCTTCGACGGGAGGTTCAACACTAAATAACCTCCCAAATATAGCCTGCCACTATGGAATGGTATGGCGCGGATCTAACCCAGTAACAATGGAACCATCAATCCGGAGGCCACTCAAAATACTGATATCCTGTAGTGTAATGGTCGCCTCACCAAAAGGTAGATGGAATGTGTGGGTCTCTTGCCGCCATCTCTCAACCAGTGCAGAAATAAGGCCAACATACAGTCGAATCTGGCCAATCCGATATATGCCAAACATGCCGACATGATCTAGGCAGTACTGTACTCATGGGTATGACATTTTCGGTGTCTCTTTCCATATATGTGCGTCATGCCGATGATATCTAAGAACCGGTAACTCCTGAAAAAAAAAATTCAATGATACATCCGCATTAACATAAACACATGTAAATTAATTAAGGACCGTCGATCAATAATACACACCTCGCTCTGAATATATGTTGGTTGATCTATGCAACTGTTGCAAAGTGAGAACAGTAGGATCATGAGGCCCAGAATCTAAGACATTATGAGCCATGTCTAACATAACAAGTTAAAAGAATTATTAGCTGACAGTATATCTCATTGCATCAATGTGTTTATAAAACACTTCAACATTATTACTCTTGTGTACGCCTATAAATGTAATTTAGTTAGCAGAAGGCAAACAACTAAATATTTATAAATCGTTGAATCTAAATAGCATAATTAGATGCTATAGTACAAGCAATACATCTAGCCTCTTGTGTATGCCTATAAATGTAATCTAATTTCTTGCCAGACCAAGAAATGACGGCGCCATCAAAAGAAAAAATATACATGTCCAAATATTGTTCTATAATCATCTATATAATCAATAAAATCAGCATCTAAATAACTAGTTGCATTTACTTTATTAGGGGCCATGTGGATTTAATTGGATCATCATCTATTTTAATCGGATAAAACCTCCTTTTTGATCCTCCCTTTTGTTGCGGGAAGTAGGGGTTAATATTAGAAGGTTACACTCTGATGAGGGTGCAGTGCTTCATCCACGGCCAGTTGTTGTGATAGTCATGGGCCATTTGGATCATAGCAAAACCTCTCTAAAAGATGCTTTGCGGCAAACATCAGTTGTAGCCAGGGCATGCTGCATTTAGTGCTATGCGTGCTAGAGGTGTTGCAGTTACAGATATTGTTGTTCTTGTGGTAGCAGCAGATGATGGTGTAATGCCACAAAGATGATGCCAAAAAAAAAAAAAAAACTCACTAGTAATCGACCGGGGAGGTGAGGGCAGCGAGAGGGAAGAGGAGGAAGAAGGGGGAGGTCACCGGGGAGTTTCAATAAGGCTCCGCTTGCCGCCGAGCAGGCTTAGAACGCTCGATTGGGACGCTGGGGAGAAACAAGGCTCCGCTTGCCGCCGAGAAGGCTTGGAACGCTCGATCGAGACGCCGGGGAGTAAGAAGGAAGAAGAAGGAGAGAATTCGTCTTCTATCGATCGGGCTGAGCCCTCTTAAAAAGCCTGAGAAAATCGTCACATGATGTGGGTTACTTAAAATCGCACATCGAGTGGCGATTTTTCAGCGGAAATCGCCACTCTAAGTGGCGATTTCGGTAGGCTTGAAATCGCCACACCGTGCGACGATTTCAGCTCATTTCATGTCAACACCCCAGCTGACGGGACCGAGCTCGGGGGGTTGAAATGGCATCGAAAAAACACCATTTGAAATGATGTTTTTCTCTTTAACATCATTCCTGCAAAATCTTTAGATCCCACCCCTTCGCTTTAAAACCGGTGCCAAAAGGCACCGATTTGAAAAACACCTCAACCTTATACAGCCTAAGTCAAAGTTATAGAGAATTAAATTCATTAGATTTCAAATGATTTATACTATTCCATTATATATATATATATATATATATATATATATTTTTGCTTAATTTATAGCTCGTAATCCAATGCCTAACTTGCATGACCTAATTTAAAAAGATCAAATAATTTTGATGATAATAGTCAGGCCGGTGGTGACATGGCTTGTTTTGGCGCATTTTTTATTGATAATTTTTAAAAATTCAAAAAGCACTTGGATGTATTCAACCAATTAAAATTGATATTTAGCCTTCTTCTGGATGAAAATGGCTGTATGTACAAGTTAGTCAGATTGGCCTTTATTTATTCTTTCAGAAAAATCAAGTTTAGCCAAATATCATGCTCTTTACCTTCTGCCACTCGTCTTTTCTTTGATGCGTACATGCATCTATCTGCAGTGAAAGAAAGGCAGCTACTTAATTTTATAAATTTTTTTTTAAAAAAAAAACTATTTAAAGGGAACAATTTCTGCCAAGATCTCTGACAAAATCTTATAATTGGCAGGGACCCTAAAGAATTTTTCAAACTTTGAAAGGAGGGGCAACTGTCCACCTTCCAATGACGATGAATCCGCCATGATACCAAATTTTCCTTCTTTCTTTCCACTCTGAGGGACTGCACCTATGGAGTACCGCCGTACGTGTTTGTGTTCTTCTCTCGTTTGCCTTTCTGTTGTTGAGTTGTGACCGACCATACGAGCAAGGTACAGCGTGACAAGGAGACAGTGCATTTATATTTTCTACCAACTTCTTTTATTACTTGCCTGCCTATTAACAGCGCCCTCCATTGGTTCTTTCCGTGCGTGCCGGTGATACGGAAATTTAAACAGCGAAGCCGGAAGGAGGAGGAGGAGGAGGAGGTATCCGTCTCACAACGTCGTTAATCCTGGGAAGGAAGTACACCGTTAACTAAATAAAACGAGCCTGGCCTGAGGTACTTGAAACAAGTTGTGAATTAATTTTAGCTGAGATTTTTGAGTTCCAACTTCCAACGGGCTTCGAAATTTGAAAGCCTACTACGCTGTCGGCATTTGTCAACAAACCCCGCGTAAACCCCCCCTTTTTTTTATTTGGGGGCGATTGCGGCCAGATTCCTTTGGAATCGATTGGGGAAGTTGCTTTCAATGGGAAATCAATGCATAACGAGTGGAAAATTAGTTAAGATGGGATGGAAGGGCTTGAATTCAAGCCCCATCTCTACCTTATAATTATATACCCATAATCCCTTTTTCCATTTACTAGGGACGAAGCCCAGGTGCTAACAGAACAAGCTCAGTGCTTCTAAAACTCGGATACCTATTTTAGAATTAAGATCTCAACCTTTGCCTTAATGTGATTCTTGATATGTGATAATATAATATTATTAAAAAAATTATTTTTTATATTTATATACTTGATAATCGATCAGATCTTCATGAATAAACGTTATATTTGATTCATAATAACAAAATAAATTTTAGAATATTTTAAATTTTATTATAAATCTTTTTATCTTTTAAGTAACTTCTTTTTTCAATAAAAATAGAATATAATTATTTCAATAAAAATAAATATTCTTTGTAAACAAAATAAAAATTTTATATATTTAAATATTATAATATTTAATATATATTATATCATGAAATATATATTATGATATTATTAAATATCTAAATATATATATATATATTAACATATAATATATAAATATTTAGTAATATACTATTTAATAATTTAATATGCAAGAACATCATAAATATTAATAATTTAATATTTAATATTTACATATTATCATATAAATATATAATAGTGTTTAAAATATTTAATATTATGTGAATATTAATTTTTAATATTAATATAACGTCATATATTATTATTAATATTTAATTAAATATAATATTAAATATTTAAAACTACTAAGTGCATATTGAATATATAGTTTTATTAAATATTATTAAATATTTTTATGGAAGTCAAGAGCATATCTAAGAAGACAAGAATTTGGTAATCTCATATACCTACTTTTCAAGAGAGAATTAGGTTATCATGATTTATGGTAATCTTAAATTATTAAAAATTAAATATTACTATTTAGGCCATCATGTTTAATTACTAAACATGGTAATTTGCATGATAATTATAGATTAGCAAAATGGATTAACACTACCCAAACAACCCTTTAAGTGACTAATAGGAATGAATAATGGATTAAGATGACCCAAGAACTGAACTCAACCTAACAAGATCAGATTGGTTTGGTTTTAAGTGCTAATAAAGCTAGTTTCGAGTTTAAAATCCTAAAACCAATTCTGAGTGAAGATCATCTTCTTTTTTCAAATAGGAATTTAATCAACCTCCACTGGATTAGTTCTTCGATTCTTTGGTTTTTAATCTTAATTTAATCGATTTTCTCTCATTTTATCTTCAATTGGGGCTACCATATCATTTCTCTTATATTATTTTTTAATTTTATCTTTTAAAGTTCTACCATATATCCATCTTATCATATATTTTTATTACACTTAATTTATTCACATGTTGTTTAATATTATCCAACACTAAGTAAAATTAGTACCAATTATGAAAATATAATCTTTTATTTTTATAATTTAGGATGACATATTTTAGTACTTCCTTTCTTTCTTTTTCTTTTTTTAGAAGTATTAATGTTTAAATATTCTTAAAAATGGTAATATCTTACTAAGAAGTAATGTTGTTGATCAGTCCGTAAGAAATTAATTGAGTACATAATTCTAACTATAGAACTATTATACTTTAAAAATAACTCTACAACAAATAAAAAAAGAAATGTTTAAGTATTATAACTTAAGTTCATATGTTATTAATTAACTTCTACTCAAATTTTAGGGTTACAAGGTTTTAATATATTAATAAATTAATTGAACCGATAGATAAATTTAGATCATTACAAATAATATCGAACAAACCAACAAGTAAGCTTGGACTTGTAATTGGAGGTAAGGGTCCTCATGCTTTTATTGACAGTTAAACCATGCAGAGATGAGATTTATAGAAGAAAGTATTGAGAAAAGGATCGCAAAACTTTTAAGACAAGATGGACCATAGTTATCCTTTCGCTGAAAAGATGTTTTCAAGAATCAAAAGAACAAAAAGTTTCTTTTATATAAAACAATTGTGGAAAAAAATTTATTAAAAAATAAACTATTTTTTTTCTTTATAAATATACCGACAAATGCTCATTATCAACTGATTTCATGCTAATCTATACTGATAAAAGATGCATCTTGTAAGGCCCAACCTAAGCTGGGTCCATTTGACCCGCTTAGACCAGAGCTAAGTAAAAAAATAAAAAAAATAAGAGAGAGAGAGAGAGGAAAGACGAGCAAGCCTCAAGAGTTTATCATGTTCGGGAGGGAAAGAGTCTTTCCCTCTTCCCCAAGCCGCGCGCTGCTTGCAGGAGAAGGCATCGCCTTCGCCTCTTTTTTCAACCTATCAGCGGAGGATGAACCTTGTTGTCTTCCCTAACTATGCGATGTTCAGCACCTCCTTTCATCGCCCCTCAACATGGGTTTCCCTAGGTGAGTCCCGAATCTTTGATGGGTGATGAAGAGTTTTAGAGAGAGAGAGAGCGCTTGCGAGCCATCAGACCTTCGTCGGATTGCTCGCCCAGTGGGGAAGGGCTGGTGGCTAGCTGATTGATACTGATGTTAATGAACTAGTTGACTACATATTTTTGATCCATTACAATTGAGTAGTCATTAAAAATAAATAAATTTGAGTGTGGATGAATAAATATATATAGTGGATTTTATTAAGAGAACTTGCATTATTGATATTGCATGTTTAAAACTGATT
Organism: Calamus simplicifolius; assembly: GCA_900491605.1. Lineage (NCBI taxonomy): Eukaryota > Viridiplantae > Streptophyta > Magnoliopsida > Arecales > Arecaceae > Calamus > Calamus simplicifolius. The sequence goes on from UESW01003892.1 coordinate 1,235,947, forward strand.
GTTAATTTGCTAGATATGAAGATGATTGATACTGATGTTAATGAAATAGTTGACTGCATATTATATCATGATGGACCATTTAAGAAGAATATAAGATTTTAAATTCTAAGACAATAAGTGTTTAGGTTTTTGAGAGGGGTAGACCCTATTAATCTTTAGAACTGATTTTGGCTATAAATGATCAAATATTTTGAAGGTAGAAAGTGAAAGATTGTAGCAGTAATAAGAATAAAATAAATTTCACTAATAAAAAATTTCATGAGGATTTTCATTTATTAATAGATTTCTAAATCAAGATAGCTATTCATTAATTTATTGTGCCTACTTATTATACCTCCCTTCATAGTTCTTAAGTCGATATCTTTCTCCAGGATGGATAAATTATCAATCAGTCATAAGTGGTTTGAATTTAGTTTTTTTTTTTAAAAAAAGGGAGATGATTTTATTTTTGATTATTATCAATTATGGATTATAGCTAAGGATACACCTAATATCACTTTAAAATCAAAGAGAGATTATTATAATTTCTAAATACATCTTTTGGATGGTACGTGCATTTTTAATCTTTATAGACCTTATAAGCCATGCATCTATTTCAGCTAGATCAGTGAGGTCACTTTGAGATATTCAAAGGGTTTAAATTAATGGGCCATGATATGGCATGAGACATTGCACAATCTATAAAAACAACATAATTTTCAGGTAATTTTGATAGTCATTGATAATAAAATAATCAATTCAAGGATTTGAATCATTTAAATTACAATATTCATTGAGAATATGCTGATCTATTCAAGAGAAATTGATTGGTTGTGATGGTAATTACTGATAAATATGAAGGAGATAAATTAATTATACTCATGATTAATAATGACACTATTATTCAAAGAAAATGAATTAGTTAATTATGATAATTATAAAAGATGTCTTGAATTATTACCATAATATTCATTGATGTTAGCTTGAAGTATTCAAGAGTGAAACCAAATATGTTATAATGATTTAATCAAAAAAAATAAAAATAAATATAAGTGTCGTAATAATTAATGGCACATTCAACTATTCAAGAGTTGATAGAGTACTGAAAGAAAACTATCTTATATCTGGTTTAAAATAACTTGGAACTATCTTATCAAGGAATTAAGAGTAACTGATATGTTATTAACCTTAAGAATGGAAGACATAATATATGTGATGGACTCTATAATATTTCAGCACAACCTTCCACCCTCAAATAGATAGACAGGCTGCAGGAACCAATTAGATTTTAGAAGATATACTGCGAGCCTGTGTGATGGATTTAGGAGGTGCTTAGTATAACCTCTTATCCTTAGTGAAATTGCTTATTTTAATGGTTACCAAGCCAATATTCAAATGGATTCATTTTAGTTGTCTATGATATAAGGTGTAGATTCCCTTTATATTGAGATAAAAATAGAGAAAGAAAATTTTAGATACTGAGCTGGTTTAGCAACTATGAAAAAGTACCGTTAATTAAAAGCAGCTTCGCGTAGCTCAGAGTTAATAGAAAAGTTATGTTGATGTTAAAAAGAAAAATATGAAATTTCAGGTTGAAGATCATTGGGAAGCTTCACTAACCAACGATGTGATAAGATTTTGATTTAGAGGTGAATTGAGTCCACGATATATTGGACCATTTGAAATTTTGATCAAAATAAAGGAGGTGGCTTATAGCCTGGCACTGCCTTCATTACTCTTTGGGGTGTTCAATGTATTTCATATCTTTATGTTAAGAATGTATATTCCAGAGCTCCGCCATGTGATAGAACTTGAACCAATTCAGCTTAAGAAATAATTGACCTATGAGGAACATCCTGCATTATGGATCGCAAGGATCAAATTCTCAGACAGTGTAGCATCCTTTATGTCAATGTGCAATGGAGCAATCAGACTGAGAGGGAAGCTTTTGGGAATTAGAGGAAGGGATAAAAAGGAAATATCCCCCTATGTTTATATCTTAAGTATATAGATGTAAAGTGAATCAATAATTATCTTTTCATTAAAGGAATATGGGAGCTTATATTTGTACTTTAAATGTTAGTTATGCGGTGTGATTAATAAATAGTAATTTCGAGGATGAAATTTTATTAAAGGAGGAGGAATGTAAGGCCCGACCCAAGCTAGGTCCATTTGACCAGCTCGGATCGGAGCCAAGTAAAAAAAAAATGAGAGAGAGAGAGAGAGGGAAGACAACGTGCCTCAAGTGTTGATCGTGTGCGAGAGGGGAAGAGTCTTTGCCCTCTTCCCCAAGCCACGCGCTGTTTGCAGGAGAAGGCATCACCTTTACCTCTTCCCTTAACCTATCAGCGGAGGATGAATCTTGTTGTCTTCCCTAACTGTGCGATGTTCAGCACCTCCTTTCATCGCCCCTCAACATGGGTTTCCCCAGGTGAGTCCCGAATCTCTTATGGGTGATGAAGAGTTTTAGAGAGAGAGAGAGAGCTTGCGAGCCACCAGACCCTCGTTGGATTGCTTGCCCAATGGGGAAGGGCCGGTGGCTAGCCGATGGGGGAGCCCTTGCAGCCCTGGCAGCTGCATGAGGCCAGCCAGGCAGTCGAAGTTGCAACTGCCTTGGCATGGCCGGATGAGCACGCCGGCTCGTTCAACCATGCCAGCGGCCCCACCGGTACCGGAAGCAACGTTCGGTGGGGGACCGAGCATGGGAGGAGGAGCGGGCCATGGCAGCCCTTCTCCAAAGCAGAAGCTAGGTTCGGCTTCCGCATTGGTTTAAGCCTGACGACATACTTGCTACCTCATCGAGCCTAAGAGATGGGTGGCAGCCCCCACTGGCGTCGGGCAAGCATCCGATGAGGGTCCGCCGATGGCCGTGCCATCGCACAGTGAGGGTGCCGCGGGAGAAAGAGAGAAAGGCCGCTGCGGCAGCCGGCTCTAGGTCGATCGCCGGCGGCTGAGCTATCCCGGGGCAGGCCGATGGTGACCCTGGCCGCCGGCATGGGCACTCCTAGTTTGGGTGAACCAGGGGAGCGAAAGGAAGAATAAAAGGAAACATGTGAGACCCTATTTTGGGCTATGTTGGGTCAACCTGTAAGCCCATTTGGGCCAAATTTTTGGACCCTGTAATGGGTCGAGGATAGAGAAAAGAGCATATGGGTTGAATCAATTTTGATCCTAGTTTCTGAAAAAAATTTTATTTCCCCATTTGAACTATTATTCTTGAAGATATTTGAGCCCAAAGTTAAGCCCAAGATTAGATTGGGTAGAATTTAGGAGACACTTTGTCATCTCAATTTTGAAGATTTAATTGTGTAAAATAATGCTGTAGGTACCCAGAAGTTCAAATAATTGATTTACATTTTGGGATTAGCGTGCTGAGATAAGACAATTATTATGATTTTATAAATTATTTAATATATAAATTTTGGAATTATAGCTGTATTAATTTATGAAATGAGAAAGAATGGAATTGTGGTATTTGATTTGATTATTTTGAAATTGTTAAATAGTACCATGAGTATGCAATTCATTATTTGATCTGGTTATTTGGTTATTTGCAACTGCTGATATTTTTAAAGTAATGACTTTTATATGTGACTAATGAGGAATATGATTACTTTGACTTTGCAAAACTATTTGATACTATTTAATATAATTATATACAATTGCTAATGCTCAAACCACTTTATCTATGAAAAGCTTATGCTTGTGATGATCCATGATATGTTGCATGATATAAATATGATACTTGAGAATATGCTACTATGTGTCGCCACGGTTCTCTATAACATGAAATGATGTGATATGCCAAGAGACACAAAACCCACCTTCACAGAGAGAATATGTGGACACACATCTGTTGTAATAAGTTATAATATATGGCATGATACTGGTACCAAACCCTTCCTTTTAGGGGACATTTAAGAGTGATACACCAGTGGGGTGTTTACAAATATGGTGTAGGGATGTGGGACATAGATAAAAATTGATAATTATATAGATACAGTGGGTTCGTTCAAAATTATTGCATGACTATGCTTCCAAAATTATTTTATAAATGTACTGATATTTAGTATGTTTTAAATATGTATTTGAAGATATGGAGGCTTGACAAATGTTTTCATATGTGAAAACTTGATTTGCTAAAATGCGAAAGTGATTATAATATTCTATTATAGGCTTACTTTCTGAGTGTAATCTTATTTAAATCTCACGATATTTTTCAGAGCTACAGAACTGAAATGAACGAGAAAAAAAGGTAGAATGAAACTCTTATCAAAGCCCAAATTTTGATGTAACTTTAGATATTGATCTTGTGTATTTTAGCTTAGGGTTTTAAATACTTTTGATTGGACTTGTATTAAAGATCTCTTAACTTTGAATGGTATTACAATTACTATATTCTTATATTATGATATATTTGAATGCCTTGCATATTTGGTATGCGACGGATTGCCACCCTTATATCCACCTATGAGTTTGAGACATGACACATCTCGATCTCCAAGAATACTACAGATGCTTTAGATTTTGTGGTTGAGTTGAAATGTTAAAGATAAAGAAATGATCATATATAGGCCAAAAAGAACTAGCATAACGGTAGAAAAGAAAAACATATGTAAAATTAATCCAACAGAAGCAGCATCCAAAATTAATTGATTAATCTTTCTTTGTTAGAAGATTTCCAAAGACCCTTTAAGAATAGGGACAGATTTATACCTTCAAAGGAGCTGCAGCTTTCCAAATTGGTTTGACTGTTGACCATTTCAAATGTTTTACAATAGCCATTATGATGGTCACGCACACACATTTGGTTGATCAAGCACAAGTAAGTCTGTAAATACTGCATGATAATAGTCCATCAGATTCTGAGATTCCTAGGCGCACATAACGGATATATTTGGTTGGTTAAGCCTCAGTATTGTGACAATCACCCAAACAACAAAGAGAGGTAACCAAAATAAATAAATAAAAATACAAAAAAAAGGAGAAGCATTTGTGACTGATATACCAACTGTGAAGGAACATAAAGGCTGTTACTCCAATCATAAATCATGAACAAATGGGAAAAAAAGGAATCCATAAAACTTAATCCACTGCCATGTGATGCTAAGAGAGTCGGCTCACTACTCTACAGGTAATTGCTTTTTGTGTTTTGTAACCTATAATTGCATTTTTCAACCTTACCGAACCTCATTGGTGACACACTGGGATTTGATACTGAACCTGAACTTTCTTTTGACGGTGCTCTTTTAATATTTCCTTCCCAGGTCCAGCTTTTCAATCTCCTCCCTCATGCTTGAGCACTCCTTTTCAAGCTCGGACACTTTCATTGCCATTCTGTCCATAGCCAGCTTCAACAATTGGTTTTCCCTAACAGCTGATGCCCACCCACCAACCTCTCCTGAGAGAGGAAGGCCATTCAGCCGCCTTGAACTATCGAGGTTGTCGGACACAAGGACACATCCGGCAATGCAAGTTCTAAGCTGAAGCTGCTCGAAAAAGAGAACTTGGACCACAACTCTAAGTGGAAGCCTCTCATTCTGTGTTGCATGGGTGCAAGCCTCTAGTGAAAGCTTTTGGCAGTCCATCAATCCACATAGATCTTCCCTTTCAGATTCGGTAAGCCATGGGTGTGCCTGTATACCAAAAGATAGATTTCAGAAACAATCCAATGTAAGTAATTTCAGGGGCTCAGTGGGACGATTTGTTGAGTGTTAATGGTATCTCAACACAAGTTTGAAAAGGCTAACAAAGTCATGGATTAATTAGATAAACTAGGAAAGCAGATACTTGGTCCGCTGTATACCTAAAAGCAAACCAATAATGTAGGATTTTCGGCTGATCTTAAGGTAGTGTTTGATTCATAAAAAGCTATCCCTGGACAAGTGTACAGGATAGCATTTATCCAGGGAATAGCTCAAGGGATAACCATCTTTTTAAAATAACAGCTTTACCATCAAGGGATAACTCTAGTTATTCCTGGAATCCTTAGGTAGTGTTTGATAGGAAAAATGTTATCCATGGATAAGTGTACGGGATAGAATTTATCCCCTGGTTATCCCTAGGGATATCCTTTGGCTATCCCATTGATCATATCAAATGCAAAAAGGTAAATCCATGGGATAACCTTTTTTACTCTTATTTGGAGGGATAACCAGCTATTCCTACATTCTCTAGGGAATAAATTGAGGGGATATCCCATGGTTAACCATGGTTAACCATGGATTATCCCTTTGGTTAACTTTATTCCCTGCTATCCCTTATAGTTATGGCATTTGGGAATAAGAGGAGATATCTAGAGGATATCCCCTCTTATCCCCTATTTCAAACACTACCTTAGGGAATAAATTCAGGGGATAACCCATGTTTCCCATAGGAAACATGGGTTATCCCCTCTGGTTAAACTTTTTCAGAACTATCTCCCCTATTTATAGCTTTTGGGGATAAAGGGGGATATCCCCCCTTATCCTCCATATCAAACACAGCCTAAGAGTTCTTGGAGCATATTTATGGGTGCCTATGAGCCTTCTGATAGAGGAATAACAATATAAGATGTGAACAATTACCTTCAAGTATATGTCAATGGCATGATACAATCCATCATCCAAGGGGCGAGCAAATTCTGGTACAGCAGCTGCCAGAGATTGAAACTTGGGTAGCTTCAAGTTAACATCTGGTGCAACCTCTGCCAGATACCCATCAATTAACTTAGCAACCATTGTAATTGGTGTAAAGGTTGGGGATCCCAAAAGATGCTCATCATCAGTTAAGCCAGGGGAGGCCCCTGCAGTCGTCTGATCCATAGCTAAATAGTGTTCAAGAATTCTCTGGATGCAGTCCACATTGTAGAGTGTTTCCAAGGAGTCAGAGAAGTTAGGTATCAACAGATCTTCCAAAGTGGCCTGGTCTAGTTGCATTCCTATTCTTCTCTCCAAGTTTGACAGGCAAGATGGGCTAGCTTGCAGGATCAATGCTGTTTGAAGAAGAGCAAACAAAAGCTTAGTTGATGTCACACCCTTCTGAAAAGGCAACAACCTATCTATCTCTTCGAGAAGATGCTTCTGATCTTCTTTAGATGGAGCAGCTTTGGGTTCTACACGCATCCTAGCTTGACCGACTCTTTGATGCCTATCAAGCCCTGGCAAATGACATTTTGCATAGAAAGTAAGTGAGCCTGCAATAATCTCTTGTCTGATCCCTTGAGATTCCATGACTGATATCAACCTCTTATATATGGAAGACTTAAGGATGATACATCCTCATACCACCAATCTAAACTACCGTTTATTAGCCTGGCTCCCGTGCTAATTCCATTCCACAGTACACTTCCTCCAGGACTTTGCATAGGACCATGCTCCTTTGTCGGCCAACCAAACAAATTAGGGTGACTACATGCTTTTATAGCTAATGAGGCAATGCATCTCTTCACAATTGGCAGATCTTCAGCATGAGGAAGAACATCATCACATGTCTGGAGTGCCTTGATCGAGTCTTTCCAGCTGCAGAGGACTACTTGGTTAAGAAAGGTTTCAGTCTGAGCAATCAAGTTGCCCTCAGCAATCTCTTCAGTCATTTGAAGATGCTCGGCAGCACAACGTGCATAGACAATGTTTGACGCAGTCAGTTCTAACTTCACACCATAGCAGAACCTGGCAACAAGTTCAAATACTTTTGCTCCACCAGGAACATCAGGTAGCCTTATGATACATCCTTCTTCCTCATCAGATTTCTCGCCAACTAATCTTTCCAAAAGACCACACTTGGATAACAGAGGAAACTGCAACAAAGTATCAAAGACAGAAGATATCAGTGATCAGAATGGTATCACTGAAGACAGAAAAATCAGTGATCAGTGGTATAACCGTCGAGTAGGTTGAGAAGGAAATAATAAATAATTTTCCAAATGTCAAATGTTAAGCAGATGAATCATCAATATCTCATGAAAATCAATATTTCTTGTGTCAGGAGACAAAAGTTCCAGCTGCTGCGATTACAATTTAAGCAAGGAAAAATTAGCCTTCTCACAACAAATACCTCCTATTTTAAAATCACAAAGATAAGCCCATACACTTCAATTAATTTAAACTGCTATGCATTTTAAAACACTTGAAGTTATTTTTAGGAAAGTTTTAACCAAATGGGAAAGGGGAACAATGTCCAGCCCTATAACAAACAAACCATTCTGGCACTGAAACTCTTCACCAATTCCCCCACCGCACCAAGTGCCAGTCAACTTCCCATTCCCCTCTAACAGCATACTGTTAGTGAAGCAAGGGTTCCACATCCATCACCCTGCAAGTCGGTAGCAAGAAATCTTTCCATCCATCACTATGGCAAAGCATAAGCGTTATCAGACCTCACCAGAGGTGAGGCCATCAGCTTTCACCATCTCTGAGGAAGAAGATACCAATTTCACTGTCAGTTAGGGTGATGATTTACACACAAATGCCATCAACATCATTGAATCTGTTCAATCTAACATCCACGGTGATGATGACAAATGTTGAAGGTGTGATTTTAGAGGAGGATGTGGAAGGAGTGGTGAGATCAATGTTGGTGATTGAGGGATCAAGAAACAAGGGGGTGAAGATATGTCTGCAGTCATGGTCGGATGTTAGAGGCAGGAAATATGCAAAGAGCACAACAATGATGTCGTGCCCTGGCAATGGTGGTGGTTAAGGAGATTGCATTGGGGGTCATGGGTAGTGAAGATAGGGGCAGCACAATGGTGGTAGGGGCTATAGAGGTGGTGGCGCTTAGTGGGAGTAGACACTGCAGATGTATGGACAATGACTCATGGTTTTTGGTATGTTTGCTTTCTCTCTCTTTCTTTTCTTTTCTTCTTTTCTTTTTCTCTTCTTCTTCTTCTTCTTCTTCTTCTTCTTTTTTTTTTTTTTTGCAGGAGAGGGGAGGGAAGGGCTGGTGAGGGAAGGACACTCCATGTTTTAGGTTTCTGTAAGCATCGTTACTTTTAGAACCTTGCACATGACATAAATGGCACAACATGGCAAGAACTCCATTTTGAAATGTCTTACTTACATCAACAAAAATCATCAACACTTGACACTTTTCTTGGTGTCATGTAGGGGGTTCTTTGTTTCAAGAACAGACACTTTAAAAAGAATGTCATTAAGTTTTTAATGCAAATGTATCACAGCTATTATCATCTTAATCATTTTAATTCATCTTAAGTAACCCTAAATGTACCCAAACAATTAACTTAAACAACTTAAGTATCAATTAGATATAACAAGTATCATCTATACATTAAGTTTCAGAGGCTATGGCATCAGACACTTGGGAACACTCAGAAACTTGTTGCCCGCACCAAATTTCCATGTGAAACCATTTTTACCTTTTTGGGTGTGTGTTTGTTTTGTTTCTTTGAAGGAGGGTCATATCTGATAGTCATATATAAATAGAAAACAAGTATAGAGAAGGCAGGAGGAAGAAAATGATGGTACCCTATGTAGGATGAGCACAACCTATTTGTGACTGTTCACGCCATTAGGCTGGGCTGCAAATTAAGAAGTATTTGTCCCTAAATACCTTGAGGTGCATCCTAATATCCGAAGGTAGAGTATGCATGTGTAAGAATTGGTTCCTTTGTCAAGACTCAAGAAACAGAAATTCTAATTATTGCATTTATATTTTTTTCCATAGAAAATAGAAACCTAGCAATTAACTTAGGAAGAAAACAAAATTGAAACAATAACATCTACATAAATTTAATTAGTGGTTAAAGAGTAGAATGTATTTAAAATTAGATTTAAGATGCATCTTACCTGTTGCTAGTAACATCCGCATAAATCTATATTTCATAAATTTAATTAGTGAGGGGCCAATGCTTGGTGTGATGATAAAGGGTTAGGCTTGACAAGCACAATGATGTGGGTTCAAGTCCTAAGGTAACCACTTTGTGCATGTACCCAAAAGAGAAAGCCAAAGATTAGGTCTATCCTCAATTAACCCCTCCTAGGACCCCAGATTGCCAAGACCATATCTTGGTAATGGCCTTTCTAATAAATTTAATTAGTGGTTAGAGAAAATAATACTTTTGAAATTAGTTTTAAGATGCATCTTACCTGTTGAGAAACAAGCTTTCATGAGACAATGTTATCATAAATATCATTAAAAATCATTATGTCCTTTAAGCTTACTCAAGAAAATTACAGAGAGAATTAGAAAATGGCATTAATATAATATTGATCAATCGAGGTGTGACTTCGCTTTTTATGAGAGTTGATGAATATTTGTTGACAAAAGAAGGTTGAAATAATGGAAGGGGTTCAACTATGTATTTTTGACACCTAAAGTTAAAAGGGTATGCATGTTTCTCTGCTGCCATTTGAGGCATAGACCAAAATTTATAACCTCAGCAAGGTCTGTGGAACATGAACAGGTGCCAAACCAATACTAGACCTATTTGGTATTGAACTAAACCAGTGGTATGCCACCAGCTTGAACCAATTTGGCCCTTTTTGCTATTTTTTTCATGATTTTTCCTTTTTTTTTCTTTTTTTTTAATGTGATATATAAGCCTCTCTTCTCTCTTTTCTTATTAAAATCATTTATGTAAATATCATCATTTCTTCTCTTTTCTTTTTTTCTTTCTAATTACTTAATTTCTCATACAAATAAGGGAATATCCCCTTTTGAATTCAACAAAAATATCAAAAAAAATCAAAATTCTTAAGAATAAAAAGTCAACTCTTCCTCTTAAGAACAAATTTGGAGAATTTCAAAAAATAACACCTTAGCAAATATTAAGTTAAGGTACTTCTACTACAGATAAAATATCAAAAAATTAAATTGATTTAAAAAGAATGAGAAAATAAGATATTAGGAAAAATATATTAAAATACAATTTGTAAGGCTTTGGTATAACACTTGATCAAACTTGCAAAATTTCTAAACTTAAAAAGGATCGTGGTGCACTGATATATGTCAATTTCATTCACGGCTCATTAAAATAATAAAATTAAATTTTTCATAAAATCCTAAGGTTAAAATATATTTCTTAAGATCCATACTATAATGTATCATTAGATTGGAAATCTCTCCATTAAGAAAAGCACCTCAACTTCTGACCTAGTGACACGTCATTATTTAGACCCTAAGAAATGTATTTTAACATTAGAATTTTATAACAAGTTTAATTTTATTATTTTGAGGAACAATGTATCCAGTCAACATAAATCCGTGTGAAGTTCACTATTATCGTGATCCTATTTAAGTATGAAAATCTTGTAAGTTTGAACAAGTGTTGATCAAAGCCTTATAAATTATATTTTAATATAATTTTTTAGATATATTATTTTATTATCATTTATAAGTTAAATTAATTTCTAAAATTTTTATCTAGAGCGAAAGTACCTTAGCTTGATATGTTTACTAAAGCACTATTTTTGAAAATTCTTTGAATTTGTTCTTGAAAGGAATAATTGACTTTTTATTCTTAAGCGATTTAATTTTTCTAATATTTTTTAATTCAAATGGAAAGTATTCTCTTATTTTTGTAAGAAATCTTAAGTAAATATTAATTAAATGATTTTGAATGGAAAAAGAAAGAAGAGAGAAGATATGAGTTTACGGAAGGCTTTCAGCCTTATATATCATATAAAAAAATGAAAAACTATTAAAAAATTTTAAAAGAAGAGCAAACTGACCGCTATACTGAATTGAAAGGGCAAACCAAACCGAATTCAGTTGGTTCAGTTCGGTTCGATTTGAGATAGCACCAGAAGGATCGGCACATAAATCTGTTGAAAGATGATAGTCCAATGTTATGGTGGAAACTTTTACCTTATGAAGATGAAAAGAGACCTCTCCAACTTCTATGATAACATCACTGGAAAGACCAGTTGTGCAAAACCTGTAAAATGAAACCAAAAAAGAAAGGAAAAAAAAAAAAACACAACCAATAGTGGTTATATATGTGCATAAAGTAAGTCATTTAGTAATGCCATCCAAATCCTATTTTCCAGAAAATTTTTATCACAATAATCATTTCAGGCATAGTTTCTCTTGAGAAGCAGTTTATGAAGTTTTAGCAAATTCATTTAACTCAGTAACAAGTACATAGTTTAAGATTAACTGGCTAGTCATATGTCATCCATAGCAGCATAGCTTTACAGACAAGGTATGACCCACTTTCAATTAACAATTCTTAATCTGCGTTAATTCTCTGTGCATTGACACCAAATTTCTGGTCAAGCCCACCATCATCCATCAGCAACACTGTTTAAAGAATATAATCAGACGATTAGTTCCTATGCACTATGAGATCAGGAGTTTTGCCTAGATTCTGCCAAGGTGACCCTGCTTTGACATATGTCTTCAGCAGAAAGTCCACTCCATATTTTAGTTTCAACCCAAATGGCAAACAGAAGGTTGTAGCAGCACCTAGTCAAACTCCACCTTCTGAGCTCAAAGACCCATACTACTGACTGAACCTCCTCAAGTTACATTCTCAGTGAGTATTCAAAGAAAGAGCAAATTCAATTTATAAGTGATTAATTAACTATTGAGATTTGGAGCATGGTTCATATTTATCTAGGCCTTAATTCCAGGTAAAGACTTTGATGATAGCAACACATCCTAACAACATTTACACCTATTCACAAGTAGAAGAGCAGAGTGCAGCTATACAAGAAAACAAGATAATCATCATCTATTTCATAGTGCTTGGCATCCTGCAAGCCTCACCCTAAAGGCCGATAGGTATGATTTCTATTGACATGATTACCATTCACCTTCTCTTCTACGTGGTTTGGTTTTTCCATTACAAAGGTGAATACAATGGAGACAGACAGGCGGTACTAATATAGATGATGATCATATTAAGCAATTTGAGAATGTCATAGATCACCATGATCCAATAAGAGGTCCCGTACAGTGATTCTCCCTCTTGTGCTACAAACTAGGCAGTAGTCTCATTAAGTAGAATATCTGTATGTTTCCTTTTTGTTCTTCCTTTCTTTTAAAATAATTTTACAAGTGGCCCTCCTTTAATGTGGAATTCAAAAACAAGGATCCTCCCAGAACACAAGTATGCTTGCGAAATTTTGCCCATTTGATGATAAAACTGCGGGCAACCTGATAATCCAATACACAAACAAAAGAGGACAATAATATTTCTAAAGTCAAATTATCATTATTCAAGATTGCAACATAGAATGAAGAAGATGGCTTTGATTATAATTTACCACACTAAGAACAACCTGCAACAGTGAGATTTCCTTTTCTCTTTTCTCTATAATGGTCAACCAAGTGTAAAGAAAACATGCAGCCAGAATGGTATACCCCTTTAATGGATCAAGTTAGAGGAAAAAATCAGAGATTTTGTTTTCCTTGTCAGACTAAAAGTAGAAGATAAAGTTGGGTCTTGAATAAGTCAGGATAAAAGACAATTATAATCCTCCTAACAAATTGTGACACATGCAACAATTATGGTAAGCTGATATCATTCGTGGCATATGAAGAAACAAAAAAAGAGGCAAGAACAAGACAAATCTCGTCCTGCAAGATGTGCAACAGAGAATTATTAAAGAAGCTGTAACAATTCTGATAAAGTTCTTCTCCTTCAGAGGTAATTGTAGTTTAATATCTAGACAAATTGTCTCTAGAACCTAATCCACACAGAATTCTCATACCAGCTTACTGGAGTTTCTTGAGCTGGGGCCATTTCACATGATGAAAATAATAGGAGGTTTTCAAGTAGTATGAAACATAGGTACTGTGAAGCAATGGCTTCCACAACTATATCTATATCTATGACTGAATTGGTGACAAATTTTAGACTATTTGAGTTGGTGTTAATATATGTAGATCAGTAAACAGATATAGATACAAATTATAAATCAAAGATCATAAATTATAGATTATAGATTATAGATTATAGATATAGATTAACAAATGGCTATATAGAATTTCTTTCCAAAGTATGTTGAGATTATACCCAAATTAAGAAGCAAGAAATAAAAGAAAAAAACATGCTCACCTCAGGAAAAGGTGGAACAAAAAATAGTTCCTTGAAAAACAAATCATCCAGTGATGGAAACTCTACATGGCAAAGAAACCTACAAGCCCAAACCATGAACTGCCCATTTGAAATGCTATACAAATCTAAAATACAAGAAACCTTTGTGCTGTGTTCCATGCAAATCCTTGACAGATAATATGACTGCAAAGTAGATCTAGAGTTGGATCCTAATTACCTGATTTTGCTCTCAAATCTTAAGAAGAAGAAGGAGAAACCAAATAAGGTGTAAATGCATCCTCAGATACCTCTAAAGAAACAAGAGGAAGCAGATCCCAAATGCCTTCACCCTCTCTTTCATAGAGCTTGCATTACTAATCTTTTTTTCCCATTTTCTCAGAAGGTTATCTAAGGTAAGGATCTTCTCAGATTAATAAGTCATGTGAACACGCTCTAAAAATATATAATTAATTAGAATATAAAGTCATGTAGAAAGAAGCAGATAAAAGGAACTTTAGGGCAGACTTAACATTCAATCTTTCTCTAGAACAAATCTGACAGCTTGATAAGAAAGACTCCTCAAGTTTCAGTTTCTAATTTTCAAGTGCAAATCAAGTTCCTTATTGCTAACAATCGACCCAGACTACCATTGTTTGGCCTATATCAGAACAATCCCTTACCATAGGATTCTTCTGTAAAGAAGCAGTTCTCTCACCAAGAATGCACAAGGTTCACAAGGGGTTGTCAATGTATTTACCAAACTGATGTCCATCGTCACTAAATTTAAGCATTTGCCTATGAAATAATGCTAGTTCTTTTAAAGCACAGGTGTTCTTCTAAGATTTATAAGTGTATAGAGTAGTGTATCATGATGATGGACTAAAAAAAATTGAAATAATTGAGTCTTGCTATTCAATGACCTCATCAAATCATCCAATTTAGAAACTTAATTTTGGCATCGCTATTTTCACATAGGACATCAAGCAAAAGAAAGCTGTGAAATCTACAAATATCACAATTAGATCCCCCAACAACAGCAGAAATCCATCTGGCTAAAAAGTTTTTACACATAAGAAATGGTATTAAGATACAAGGTTTTAAATCTTGGTGGGATAAGAGGCATTCCTGCCATCACATCCCATTCCTATAAGTAAGAAGAACAAGAGGAAAGGGAAAAAAAGAAAGAAAAAGAAAGGAAAGAAGAAAAAAAGGAAAGACAAAAAGATGGTAGAAAAGAAAGAAAGGAAAAAAAGGAGAACAAAAGCCAAAAAAAGAAGAAATAAAAAAGAAGGGAAAGAAAAAGGAAGGAAAGAAATGAAAGAAGTAGAGAAAAAAAAAATAAAGAAAGGAAATAAAAAAGAAGAAATGAAACACACAATAAGAAAATTTATAAACGATAGACGAAAAGAAAGACATAGCATAGAGAAACAGGGACACTTTAAAAAATAGAGACACTCTTATCCCATGAAATTTAAAACTTGCTAAAATATACCATTTGATACTTTTTTTAGATTTTATAGAATAATGCACAAAATAAAGTTTGCATATGAATTTTTTTTTCAGCACTCTACTATGATGTGGAAGTTTACTATTCAATACGAAAGCAAATATCAACAACATGCTAAAAAATATAACAAAGATCAAGAGGCACTACTGATCCCTCATTACAGAAATACATACAAAAATATTTTACTACTAACAGATTGATTCAAAAGCTCAAATGCTGCAAAATCTTTGTTGTTTAATAATATTTTAGGCCTTGACCAACTAACTGAGAACATCCTGTCCGAATGAATGCAGAACGACTTAGTTGTAGAAAGGCAACAGATTTGGTCAAGGGCCGGTTTCAACTATAGATCAACATATTTTCATAAATAAAAAAAAAGCCAAATAAACTGCAAGATGAAAAGAATTGAGCATACCAGACTTGCCCTCGACGTTGGAATATGTCGGTTTTTGATCCCAGCTTCATACAATCCATCTTGAACAATGCTCAGAAGGAAGATTCAACTCAGTGGACAGCTGGGTCACCTCTAAATTCTCATAAAGCCTTCTATATTTAGAACATAGACTCTCTCAATATCACAAACATGAGACCCAGAACAATAAAATCTAGCAGAGACTACAACTTAATTCCGGCAGCCTCCAAAATCTAATCTAACCCGAAATTCAAGATAGATCCTAAAAATTCTTCACTCCCATGCCATTGAATGGCTTTTTTAATCGCCAAAAGCCAGCTGAAAAATCAGCCAAATAACCTGAAGAAACCACACAAAGTTACACATTTAGATGCCACCACCAACACACATCCAGAGAAAAATCCACTCAGAACATCCAATCTCCCCTAGGACCCTGATCAGAATCCCAACTTTAGCCCAAAAAAGCCCCCATCTATGACAGCTCCAGAACATCAGCAACCACCAATAAATCCTCGAAGGGAGTTCCACAAACACCTACTCCCAAAAACAAAGAAGACCAATGACCACCAAAAGCGCGGCAGCCAAGATGCTCCCTTTGCTGCAGAATCTAAAACAACAAAGATGCCAGGAACAAAATCTCTGACCAAGTTCCAAACTTTAAGCGAGTATCCTTTACGAGCCTCTGAAAAACCAACCAAAACTCTCTCTCACACCCTAAAAACGAAGTAAGTAGGAATCGAAAAACAGAAGAAGAGAAGGCCCTCCAAACAAAGCCCTTGGTCCAAGACCGTCTTTGTCACAAATCCAACAAAACAATGATCCGAGGGACAAAAATCTCTGATCAAGGTCCAAACTTCAAGCCCCTAGAAGACTCCACAAAACCCAGCGAATCTCTCTCCCAACCCAGAAACGAGAAGAGAAGCCCCTTCGAGCGGAGCCCCTGAACCAAGATGCGATCTTCGCCGCAACTACCAGCAAAACAACGATCCCCGGAACAAAATCTCCTGTCAAGTTCCAAACTTCGGGCAAGTACCCTATAAAACCTTGAAAACCCCACCGAAATCTAAATACGACCCGAGAAAGGAAGTAGGTATCGAAGAATAGAACGTGGGAAGGTCCTCCGATGGGCGGTTTCGGTTGTCTTATTCTCCGATACTTCCTTGACTTTGCTTTACGTATTGCTGGTTTTTGATCGGGTCCAAACAAAACCTCGAGAGCGACTCCCAAGAAAGGACTAAGAAAGAAGCAGGAAGGGCGAGATGGCCAAAAACCATTCTTATCCTGAATAAAATATAGACGAATTATGTCGGCCGTCGGCGTTTTGAGACCGCTATAATCCATTTTTTTCGCCGCTCGTTACTCGATGTTCAACGCGAGAGGTTTCCAGCGGCGCCCGGAGATTGCAAGCAACGGATGAGACGTTACAAAACAAATGAATTAGAAAGTTATTTAATTCTTAATAGGTGTACCAATAATAAAATTAAAATATAATTTTAATTCTTAAACTTTCACTTAAAATTTGTTTTCATTCTCAAATTTTTAGTTGTTAAAATTTAATATTTTATTTTTAATTTTTTTAATTTAATAATATTATTTAATAATTATTTTTTGAAATAGAATAATTTTCAATTGTTTAGGCTTTTAGAATGGTTTTTATCATCCCCGTGGGGTAAGCTGAATAGGTGATGAGATGATTAAGAAAAATCATGACTAAAAATAATGTTTTTTTAAAAAAAAAATAAAATTAGTGATTTTAATTTTTTTTAAAAAATACAAATGAAATCGACAATAATTTTGATGATTTTATTTCTTTTTTTTTTAAAATAAATCGTATCAGAAATGAAAAAAATTAGAAAAAAAAATTGTTAAACTAATAATTTTATAAAATCGTCACTTTTTAAAATTATTAATTTACTCACTGATGAATTTTTTTTTTTTTGCCACTTAGGCTGTGTTTGATATGATGGATAAGGGGAGATATCCCCTAGATATCCCCTTATCCCCAAATGCTATAGCTACAAGGGATAGTGTTTAAAAGTTAACCACAAGGGATAACCCATGTTTAACCATGGGTTATTCTCTAAACTTATTCTCTAAGGTAGTGTTTGATATGGGGGATAAGGAAGGATATCCCCTGGATATTCCTCCTTATTCCCAAATGCTATAGCTAGAAGGGATAGGTCTGAAAAAATTTAACTAGAGGGGATAACCCATGGTTAACCATGGTTAACCATGGGTTATCCCTTGAACTTATTCCCTAGGGAATCCAAGAACAACTAATGTTATCCCTTGATGGCAAACTTGTAATTTTAAAAAAATGATTATTCCCTCAGCTATCCCCTGGATAAATGTTATCCCGTACATTTATCCAGGAATAGCTTTTGGGCTATCAAACACTACCTAAGGAACCCAGGAATAACTAAAGTTATCCCTTGATGGCAGAGTGGTAATTTTAAAAAATGCTTATCCCCTCAGCTATTCTGGATAAATACTATTCTGTATATTTATCTATGAATAACTAAAAAGCTATCAAACACAGTCTTACAAAATAATTTTAAATAAATTATATTTAGGTTGATGATTTCCATGGCACTTCCTCTAAAGCCGGGAGTGGCCTAAACCTTAACCTCAAGTACTTGATGCTTGTGGTATTATCCATTACAACGCGTTGAGTGCAACGCTGGGTGCTCCTAAAAAGCTCGCAGCAGAGCATGCGTGGCTAAGTTTTGAGTTGCGCTTGAACTCGCTTTTAATTTGTACTTGATTGTAAAGACATCCACACATCCTCGTCCATGTAAAAAAGCCCTCAAAAGAATTGCCTACGTTCCACTTGCTTTATGGCTAATTAATATACAGTTAAATTTTATTAATCTTTGAGATTATTATTCGATCATGCGATTGATAATACCTATGGGTCAAGCAAGTAGCAGACTTTGGTACAACTCTAGAACACTCTCAATAGCTGTGACTTAGAAAGCCTTTAGTGGGAATCAAAACATGTGATGTAGGGGATGGTTAATGTGGTGAAGCTCCAACTAATATTAATGATAGTGATATTCAATTCTCTTGCTATAGATTTTGACAAACCTAGCTAATTTTTCTTTCCAGATTGCAGCCAACTTATTAGGCCCTTACAATGATCATGGTTGGATTTGATTTCTACTCTATAGGTCCTAAAGTCTTGCGCCTTTGTGACGACCCTAGGCAAACAAACCCTTCCTGCAATTATATATCATGACTCTTTAACCTCACGTAACCACCCATCACCACCCTTAGTCAAACCCTAACTTATACCGCATCCCAAGTCACATTGTAACGTAGGTTGCAATAACTGACCTGCAAGGAAGCTCTTCTTTTGTGTTTACATGAGAATTTAGAAAAAGAGAAGGAATATGGAAAGTTGGAGAGGAAAGGAGGTGTAGTATTGTGAGAGGAACTGGTAGAGGTTGCATAAGAGGTCTTCTTCAATACCGATGAAGGATAAGTCGGAGGGTGAGAGAGCCAAGGCTTAGGGACGGATTCAAAAGAGGGACCCCATTGATATTGCAACGACCACCTAAAGAAGCGTTTGATATGAATAACAAGATTTCATATTGACATGATTCTTAAAATTTAAATACCTAGATATGTAGTGATGTGGCTTATAAAAGCCACGTGTAAGTTAACGATCAAAATTACTTGACGAAAAAAGATGCCAGCGACCCCAGCTCCTAAGGCAACTCTAGTTCTCAGGTGGCTCCAGCTCCTAAGACGGCTCTAGTTCTTAAGTGACACCAATTCTAAGGCGGCCCTAGTTCTCAGACGGTGTAGTACCCGGTTCCCGGTTCATGTGAACCAAGTTCAGGACTTGGTCCTATGCTGTGCGACGCTTCGCTCTCAGCGAAGCACTTCGTTTTTTCGGACCCTTAAACTGATGCGTTGCGCAGGGGGATTAAATATGTGATGGAGGGAGACTCCCCATCATTTCTGGCTTCCGTTTCCATCAGGTAATCCCCTGGCTTCTAGAGAGAGAGAGAGACAGAGAGGGAGACAGAGAGAGCGCGAGAGGCAGAGAGATGAAATAGAGCGCGGCCGATCCTTGGTTCAGGCCCGGCGGCGTGCTCGCCGCCTCGCCGGGCCTGAGCTTCGGCCGGCGACCCCACCGGCACCGGGGAGGTGTCTGGCGGGGTGGTGGTGGAGAGAGAGAAGAGAGAGAAGGCCAATCGGCCCTTCTCTTACGCGGTGGCGAAAGCCGGCGGCGTGCTCGCCGCCTCGCCGAGCCTGAGCTCCGGCCTGTCGCCTCCACTGGTGCCGGGCGTGCGTCCGATGGAGGTCCGGCCGGCCAAGGCGGCCGGCCGTGCCGCCGGCACAGTATCGTGCCGCGCGGATGTAAGAAAGAAATAGAGTAAAATTGAGGGAGAGAGGAAGTGATTGGTGGCCGGCCGCCGCCGCGGCCGGCTCTGGCCGGCCACCGGCGGCCGGACCATCCTCAATTTGGCCGGCGGCGGCCCTGGCCGCCGGTGAGATACCCATCCCCTGTTCGGTGAAATAGGGGATCGGGTGGGTTGAGTTGAACTGGGCCAGCTGGGTCGGCCGGTTCAGGGCCTTTTGGGCCATGCAGCAATGAAATTTGGGGCTAGTTTTGGGCCCCGTAACGGGCCGGGATTAGCAAAATAATTATATGGCTAGAATCTGGGTGAGTTCTAGTTCTTGGGGTATTTTTACTTTCCCAATTGGGTGTGTATAGTGGGAGATATTCAAGCCCAAAGTTGGGTCCATGAACTAGTCTGGGTAGAAATTCTAAGGGTCATTTTAATATTCTTTTCTAATAAATTAATTGTGTAAAATGATCCTGTAGGTGTTTAGACATCTGACTAGCTGATATATACCTGTTGGATTGCGTACTGAGGTAAGTAAGCCAGTTATCAGTATTTAATAAATTATTTTATTCATTATATGAATATTTAAATTGTAAATTATATTGTGACATGAAGAATTGTTATGGCTAAATTGTAAGTAGATGAGTACATTGTTGTTTATGTGCTATGATTGAGAATGATTTCATATGTGGATGCTATGCATGAGAGATGCAGTTTATTATACATTGATGTGATATATTACATGCAATTGTTAAGTAAGTATAATCCACTGTTTATGCAATATAAAGATGTTATTGATATGTTTGTGCATGATGTGAGGTACTGCTATGTGTCGCCGCGGTTCTCCTTTATCATGTCATACCACACACACATCTAGAGGATGTGTTCTGATGATTTATGCCACACACACATCTAGAGGATGTGTTCTGCTTGGTTTGAGGTGGCATCACACATATAGAGTATGTGTTCTGGTGGATTATGATATGGCATGACCCTGGTATCTGGACCCTTTCAGTAGGGGGATACTTGTTGGTACACTATTGGGATATTGCAGGGCCGTAGGTCACATTTGCAGCTATCATTGAGGGTATAAACAGTGGGTTTACTTACATTGCATGTTTGAGTATTTGTGTGCTATTATTGAGAAGGATTTCATATGTGGATGCTATGCATGAGAGATGCAGTTATTATGATATTGATGTGATATATTACATGCAATTGTTAAGTAAGTATATCCACTGTTTATGCAATATAAAGATGTTATTGATATGTTTGTGCATGATGTGAGGTACTGCCATGTGTCGCCGCGGTTCTCCTTTATCATGTCATACCACACACACATCTAGAGGATGTGTTCTGATGATTTATGCCACACACACATCTAGAGGATGTGTTCTGCTTGGTTCGAGGTGGCATCACACATATAGAGTATGTGTTCTGGTGGATTATGATATGGAGTGACCCTGGTATCTGGACCCTTTCAGTAGGGGGATGTTTGTCGGTACACCATTGAGATATTGCAGGGCCGTGGGTCACATTTGCAGCTACCATTGAGGGTATAAACAGTGGGTTTACTTACATTGCATATTTGAGTAATTGTGGAATGTTTAAGCATGCAAATCATTTATGTGCTTATTGAATGTTATGCTATGAATTGACTGTATAACATGGCTTACTTATTGAGTGTAAGCTTATAAAAATCTTGCAATGTTTTTGTCAGAGCCACGAGATTGAAGATGGATTGTTGGGGTGATGGATCTTCTAAAACAAGACCCAATATTTTGTTGTGACCCAGTATTAATTATGTGTAGGGCTTGATGCCCAAACTTTATTATTGTGGTGTGTAAGGGTTTGTAACCCAAAACTTTTAGTATTCAGTGATGAATTTGACTTGGTTATATATATAATAGTGTTATGTGTGAAAATTTTGTGACGCCTTGCGTGCCTGGCACGCGGCGGGTTGTCACCCTAGCCCAATATTTGGGTCTGGGGCGTGACAGCTTTAGTGGTATCAGAGCCTAGGTTTTGACCTTAGGGACACATGCGTGATGACACTCTAGGCAAAATACTAGGATGATATGGAGACAATTATGACTTTCAAGGAATTTCATGAATTATGCTTTGGAAGCTTGAAATTTAAAGTTTATCAAGATATTAATTGAATTACAAATTTGATAGGAATTGAGAATGAACCATCGCAAGCCAATGATATTATGTGGGCTCCCTGGCTGGTAGTCTTGATCAGTGGGGAGGTCAAAGGGCTTCTAGAGGTTTTAGCTCCGTCAAACTTGTTGGAAATGGCTCGTAGCAGTTTTAGATCTTTAAATAATATGAGTAGATGAAATTTTAATTGAAATAAAAGATAGATGAATAAATGTAATATAATATAGTAGTTGAAAATTGCAATTGAGGACTAATATGACTAAGATAACATCATTATGTCCATATTGCAATTGAGTTGATATGTGGATTTGGAGTTAGTAAATCTAAATTTGAATGTGGATGTATACAATGAATTTTATTTGTAGAACTTACATTGTTGATATTATAAGTTTAAGATTATGAGCTAATCTGCTGGTTATAGGGATGATTAATATTGATGATATTTTGGGAATGAAATAGTTAACTACATATTTTGATCAATTACAATTGAGTACTTTTTAAATTTAAGTCTAGATGAATAAGTATATATAGTGAATTTTACTAAGAAAACTTTTATTATAGATATTGCTTGTTCAAGACTGATTGTTACTTTGCTAGATATGCAGATGGTTGATACTGATGTTAATGAAATAGTTGACTGCATATTATATCATGATGGATCATTTAGGAAGATTATAAAATTTTAAATTATGAGATAATTACTGTTTAAGTTTCTGAGAGCAGTAGACTCTATTAATCTTTAGAACTGATTTTGACTATAAATGACCAAATATTTTGATGGTAGAAAGTGAAAGATTTTAGCAAGAATGAGAATAAGATAAACTCCACTGATAAAGAATTTCATGGGAATTTTCATCTATTAATAGATTTCTAAATCAAGATATCTATTCATTAATTTATCGTGTATACTTATTGTACCTTTCTTCATAGTTCCTAAGTAGATATCTTTCTCCAGGATGGATAAATTATCAATCATCCATAAGTGGCATAATTATTGTTAAGAAATAGGAGGGAGGTGATTTTATTTTTGATTATTATCAGTTATGGATTATGGTTAACGGTACATCTATTATCACTTTCAAGTTATAGAGAGATTACTATAATTTTCAATTATGTCTTTCGGATGGTAAGTGCATTTTCAATCTTTATTGACCTTATAAGTCTTGTATCCATCTGAGCTAGATTAGTGAAGTCACTTTGAGATATTTGAAGGGTTTAAATTAGTTGGTCATGTTATGGCATGGGACATTGCATAATCTATAGATGATTTTGATAATCATTGGTAACGAAATAATCGATTCAAGAATTTGAATCATTTAAATTGCATTATTTATTGAGGATATACTGACCTATTCAAGAGAAATTGATTGGTTGTAGTGGTAATTACTGATAAATATGAAGGAGATAAAATAATTATACTCATGATTAATGATGGCACTATTATTCAAAGAAATTAAATTTGTTGATTATGATAATTATGAATGATATCCTAAATTAGTTGATTATGATAATTATGAAAGATATCCTAAATAATTGCATAATGTTCATTGATGTTAGCTTGAAGTATTCAAGAGTGAAACCAAGTATGTTATGATAATTAAAATAAGTGTCGTAATGATTAACGGCACATTCAACTATTTATGAGTTGAGAGCATTGGAAGAAAACTATCTTATATTTAATTCAAAAGAACTTGGAACTATCTTATCGAGGAATTAACAGTAATTAATATAGGTTATTAACCTTAAGAATGGATGACATAATACATGTGATGGACTCTATGATATTTATGATGATTATGTTGTGAGAAGTTAAGGTATTAAAAAAAAAGGGATGATAGGAAAGAAATACTTTTTAAGGAATTCAATTTTATTTGGTAAAAAAAAAGATCAAATTAATTGTTGATGTTGGATACGTCATTTGGGTACCTAGGAATGAAATAAAAGTTGCTAGTGAGTATCTATAATGGTACAAAATTTGTGGACATTTAATTTCGAGGATGAAATTTTAGCGGGTTAAATGTTAATATTTGTTTTGGTTTAATGGTAAACTACATAAATTGAGTCCGAACCAATTTGTCTCACTCTTCTAATTTGATGATGTTTTTATAAGGCTTAGTGGATTAAGCTAAATTTCTGTCCAGCCTTCCACCCTCAAATAGATGGACAATCTGCATGAACCAATTAGATTTAGATCATATACTGCGAGCTTGTGTGAGGTGCTTGGTATAGTTTTTTTACCTTTAGTGAATTGCTTATTTTATTGATTACCAAGCCAACATTCAAATGGATTCATTTAAGTTGTCTATGATATAAGGTATAGATCCCCTTTTTATTGAAATGAAATGAGAGAGAAAATTTTGGTTACTGAGCTGGTTTAACAACTATGAAAAGTATCATTAATTAGAGCAGCTTCATGTAGCTCAGAGTTAATAGAAAAGTTATGTTGATGTCAAAAAGAAAGATTCAAAATTTCAGGTTGAAGATCATTTGGAAGTCTTACTAACCAATCATGTAATGAGATTTGTGTTTAGAGGTGAATTGAGTCCACAATAAATTGGGCCATTTGAGATTTTGATCAAATAAAGGAGGTAGCTTATAACTTAGCACTATCTTCATTACTCTTTGGGGTGTTCAATGTGTTTCATACCTTTATGACTGAGAAGGTATATTTCAAAACCCCGTTATGTGTTAGAACTTGAACCGATTTAGTTTAAGAAAGAATTGACTTATGAAGATCATCTTGTGTGCATCGTGGACCACAAGGATCAAGTTCTGAGATGGTGTAGCATTCCTTATATCAAGGTTCAATGGAGTAATCATTCTGAGATGGAGGCTATTTGGTAATTTGAGGAGGAAATGAAAAACTTAGGAACTGGAGGAAGAAATTAAAAAGAAGTATCCACAATTATTTGAAGGTAATTTATCTATCTACGATTGTTGACCTTTGAATAATTTGATTGATCCGTAGTTATGAGGTCATGTATCAATTTCGAGGCTGAAATTTTTATAAGGAGGGGAGGATGTAGTACCCGGTTCCCGGTTCATGTGAACCAGGTTCAGGACTTGGTCCTGTGCTGTGCGACGCTTCGCTCTCAGCGAAGCGCTTCGTTTTCCCGGACCCTTAAACCGATGCGTTGCGCGGGGGGATTAAATATGTGATGGAGGGAGACTCCCTCCATCATTCTGGCTTCCATTTCCATCAGGTAATCCCCTGGCTTCTATAGAGAGAGAGAGAGAGAGCGTGAGAGAGAGAGATAGAGAGGGAGACAGAGAGAGCGCGAGAGGCAGAGAGATGAAATAGAGAGCGGTCGATCCTTGGTTCAGGCCCGGCGGTGTGCTCGCCGCTTCGCCGGGCCTAAGCTTTGGTCGGCGACCCCGCCGGCACCGGGGGAGGTGTCCGGCGGGGTGGTGGTGGAGAGAGAGAAGAGAGAGAGGGCCAATCGGCCCTTCTCTCGCGCGGTGGCGGAAGCCGGCTTCCACTGGTTGGTTCGGGCCCGGCGGCGTGCTCGCCGCCTCGCCGGGCTTGAGCTCCAGCCTGTCGCCTCCATCGGCACCGGGCGTGCATCCGGTGGAGGTCCGGCCGGCCAAGGTGGCCGGCCGTGCCGCCGGCACAGTATCATGCCGCGCGGATGTAAGAAAGAAATAGAGTGAAATTGAGGGAGAGAGGAAGTGATTGATGCCGCGCGGCCGGCTCTGGCCCGGCCACCGGCGGCCGGGCCATCCTCAATTTGGCCGGTGGCGGCCCTGGCCGCCGGCGAGATACCCGTCCCCTGTTCGGTGAAACAGGGGATAGGGTGGGTTGAGTTGAACTGGGCCGGCTGGGCCGGCCGGTTCAGGGCCTTTTGGGCTGTGCAGCAATGAAATTGGGGCTAGTTTTTGGGCCCCGTAACGGGCCGGGATTAGCAAAATAATTATATGGCTAGAATCTGGGTGAATTCTAGTTTCTTGGGATATTTTTACTTCCCCAATTGGGTATGTATAGTGGGAGATATTCAAGCCCAAAGTTGGGCCCGTGAACTAGTCTGGGTAGAAATTCGAAGGGTCATTTTAATATTCTTTTCTAATAAATTAATTATGTAAAATGATCCTGTAGGTGTTCAGACATCTGACTAGCTGATATATACCTGTTGGATTGCGTACTGAGGTAAGTAAGCCAGTTATCAGTATTTAATAAATTATTTATTCATTATATGAATATTTAAATTGTAAATTATATTGTGACATGAAGAATTGTTATGGCTAAATTGTAAGTAGATGAGTACATTGTTGTTTATGTGCTATGATTGAGAATGATTTTATATGTGGATGCTATGCATGAGAGATGTAGTTATTATGACATTGATGTGATATATTACATGCAATTGTTAAGTAAGTATAATCCGCTGTTTATGCAATATAAAGATGTTATTGATATGTTTGTGCATGATGTGAGGTACTGCTATGTGTCGCCGCGGTTCTCCTTTATCATGTCATACCACACACACATCTAGAGGATGTGTTCTGATGATTTATGCCACACACACATTTAGAGGATGTGTTCTGCTTGGTTCGAGGTGGCATCACACATATAGAGTATGTGTTCTGGTGGATTATGATATGGCGTGACCCTGGTATCTGGACCCTTTCAGTAGGGAGATACTTGTTGGTACACTATTGGGATATTGCAGGGCCGTGGGTCACATTTGCAGCTACCATTGAGGGTATAAATAGTGGGTTTACTTACATTGCATGTTTGAGTATTTGTGTGCTATTATTGAGAAGGATTTCATATGTGGATGCTATGCATGAGAGATGCAGTTATTATGATATTGATGTGATATATTACATGCAATTGTTAAGTAAGTATAATCCACTGTTTATGCAATATAAAGATGTTATTGATATGTTTGTGCATGATGTGAGGTACTGCCATGTGTCGCCGCGGTTCTCCTTTATCATGTCATACCACACACACATCTAGAGGATGTGTTCTGATGATTTATGCCACACACACATCTAGAGGATGTGTTCTGCTTGGTTCGAGGTGGCATCACACATATAGAGTATGTGTTCTGGTGGATTATGATATGGAGTGATCCTGGTATCTGGACCCTTTCAGTAGGGGATGCTTGTCGGTACACCATTGAGATATTGCAGGGCTGTGGGTCACATTTGCAGCTACCATTGAGGGTATAAACAGTGGGTTTACTTACATTGCATGTTTGAGTAATTGTGGAATGTTTAAGCATGCAAATCATTTATGTGCTTATTGAATGTTATGCTATGAATTGACTGTATAACATGGCTTACTTATTGAGTGTAAGCTTATAAAAATCTTACAATGTTTTTGTCAGAGCCACGAGATTGAAGATGGATTGTTGGGGTGATGGATCTTCTAAAACAAGACCCAATATTTTATTGTGACCCAGTATTAATTATGTGTAGGGCTTGATGCCCAAACTTTATTATTGTGGTGTGTAAGGGTTTGTAACCCAAACTTTTAGTATTCAGTGATGAATTTGACTTGGTTATATATATAATAGTGTTATGTGTGAAAAATTTTGTGACGCCTTGCGTGCCTGGCACGCGGCGGGTTGTCACCCTAGCCCAATATTTGGGTCTGGGGTGTGACAGACGGTCTCAGCTCCTAGGCAGCCCCAACTCCTGCGTGGTCCTGATTCTAAGGTGGTCTCATCTTCCCTCATCTTCAGGCTCAGCTTCAGCTTCCCAGGCAAGCCTTCGCTTCTGACAAGATCGGACCTATCAGCCGCCTTTGACTCATATATGTCTAATAAGACAAGCTCCATTAGCTCTAGCACAAACATAAAAGTCATCATCCATCATAAAGCTTTAACGATCCCAAATCAGACAAACCTGAAAAGCCATCATCCATCATGAAGCTTTAATGACTCCGAATCAGATGAGCCCAAAAGTTATCATCTGTCATAAAGTACCAATCATCCCGTTCAAATTGGATAAATTCAACTAACTCTGACATTCCATTCAAAAAAGTCATGGCTCATCATAAGATTCCAAGCTTCCTAAGCAAGTCTCACAAACTTTGAGTACTAATAAATCGGGTAAGAGGGACCCCTAGCTAAGGTATGAACACTCAGACACTTAGAGAGTTGGAGGATCTCCCCAACTCTCTCTTTCGAGCTTATTCAAGTTCACGGCTGTGATTCTAATCACTAAGTTGAGCATCGAAGGGTCTCTGCCAGAATATCTGATCCCTTGGGACTTCTTGCTGATCTTGGCGCAGAGGTAAAGCTGCCCCAGCAAACTCATATAGCATCCACTGATGCTCAAGGATATCAGCTCGAGGTGATCATGTACCATCAGATTGGCGCTCCAGTAAGGGAGCGGCATAATCGCACTGAAGGAAGGATAGCTCTATAATTCTGAGCTACAAGCTTGCCCTCTCTTGAACAATAATGGTGGTGACACATACTCAAGAGGCTTCTACCAGTTATACTAGAGGGCATTTCCATCGTGCTGAGCAACCAAAAGCCAACCTCCTTTCTCTTTCCTCGTCACCGATCTTGGCCACTCCCCAAGAACAACTAGCCATCCTTACTCAGCAAGTCCAAGCTCTTATTGGGCTAGTTCGTGAGTTGCAAGATTAACAACTGGTGGTTGTTCAACAGCAATCTGGGCCTCCCACGCTGCCTGCGATAGCGATCCTAGCCAGTCAACAATCTACATACAGAAGACCCCATTTGGGAGAGCATCACCACCATCATGCTTTGACCAAGCACCACCACCATGAAGCCTCCAAGAGGTCATGGTCTTCTGTCCACTGCTCGAGCAGCCCCTCCTTTAAATGGCGATGGGGGAAGGAGCCTAGGTGGAACGCCGCCACTAGCGCCATCGCTCTCCTTGCTCATCTTCTAAATCAACGAGTGAGGACATTAACTGTCAGATGGAGAGGCGCTTGGAGAAACAATACTGGCAGTTGAAAGAGCTTAGCCAAAGGCTTAACAACCAACCAGGGATGGACTACGACACTCGTCCATCCCTCACTCGCCGCATTATGGAGGAGCCTATCTCTCCCAGGTTTCATCTTCCCCAGCTAGATCCTTATGACAGCACCATGGATCCACTTGACCACCTGAAGAGTTATAAAGTCCTCATGCAAGTTTAAAAGACAACTGACACCCTCTTATGTATTGCTTTCCCCGCTACCCTCTGGAAGGCTACATGTGCTTGGTATTCTCGTCTACTCCCACACAGTATTGATTCCTTTCGACAGTTGGAGAAAATCTTCTTAGCGCATTTCGATGTTTGTCGAAAGATTTTTTAGGTGGCGGATAGCCTGTTCTCCATTCAACAAAGGAAGGGAGAACTTTTGAAGAATTTTGTGGTCTGGTTTAAGACGATGGCCCTCAAGGTTTATCATTTTGATGATGCTATGACCGCTTTGGCCCTGAAGCGGGGATTTCGTCCCCCCTTGCTTCACCTATTCATTAGACAAAAGGCCTCCTAGTTCCTATGCTGAGCTTCTAAGTCGTGCGTAAAAATACATTCGTGCCGACGAAGCTGATTTTACTCGAAGGGATACTGAAGGGAGGTCTAGTAAGAGATCGATATGCACAAAGCTAAGCGGACCTCCCCCAAGAAGCCTGAGCCCCCACGCTAGCTAGATAATCGGCGCTGAAGCTTCATCCCTAGAGAAGATAACTTTACACCTCTCCTTGCCCTCAGGTCTCACATCCTTATGGAGATCGAAAGCGAGCCTTACTTTTGGCGTCCTCCCCCACTAAGGAAGGATGCCATTCACGATCGAAGTCGTTACTTCCATTTTCATAGATGTTGCCCAGATGTAGTAACCCAAAGAGGGTGAATTGGGTTATTTAAAAAAAAATTTAATAGCTATGCAGATGAATGTGCTTTTAACCCTAATTTAGATTTACAACGGTGAAGTGGAGTGCACAGAATAATAACAGTAGATAAGCAATCAACCACAAACACACAGGAGTTTATAGTAGTTCGGTGCCAAACTCAGCACCTACATCCACTCCCCAAAACCTTTGGGAATTCCACTAATCATATCACAACGATTACAACCTCTAGCCGAACCAGGCTAGCCCTCTTGTTTATATGGCACAAGGCAGCCAAAAACCCATAGCCAAACCTAGGCTAGTCCTCTTGTTTCACAGCACAAGAAGCCAAGAACCCCTAGCCAAACCTAGGCTAGTCCTCTTGTTTCACGGCACAAGGAAGCCAAGAACCCCTAGCCAAACCTAGTGTTGGCCCAGATGACAACCCAAGAGGGGGGGGGGGGGGGGTGAATTGGGTTCTTTAAAAAATTTGCCTTTTAAAATAGTTTGCTTAAGATGAATGAAGGCAATAGCAAAGTAAATATAAAGTGCAGAAATAAGACGGTGATAGAGATAGAGTCAATGTAAGCACGACAAACACAAAGAGTTTATAGTGGTTCGGTGTATCCAACACCTACGTCCACTCCCAAGATTCACTTGGGTCCACACTATAATCAACCTGATTACAGCCGAGTTGTTTTACAAGCTCACAACTCAAACTTGTTGTTTTACCGGGCACAACGAACCCAGTTGGTTTTCAAGGGCTCACCAGCACAAAAACCCTAACACAAGCTTAACCAAGCTTGAACCGAGGTAAGACTACCTCCGCTAGTTCAATCCCCCAGATTGAACTAGATACAAACAAATGAAATATGTTTTTCAAATACAAAGCTCCTTAATGAGCAGATAATCAAATAATATAACAAGTTTAGAAAAGCCTGATTTGTAGATGGTTGGCTTTTGAGCTTTTCTTCTTTTCTACTTCTCCTTGCTAGGTTGAATCAAGCCTCAGCTCCGATTCTTCACAGTTGAAGCAGTTGAGAAGGGTTGAAAAGCAAGAAGCTGAACTTCTTTCTCCAAGTTGGGAAATCCACAAAAACTTGATTTGAATGCCTTGGATTCCTCTTGAGCTTTTTGGAGTGGAGTGGATTTGAGCTAGAAGGTTTTCCTCTTGAGATTCAGGCTCTCTCTTTTTCGGATTTTTTTTGGATTCGGATTTCTCTATTTCCGATTTTCGTATTTCTCTCTTTTTCTTTTTCTTTCTCCGTTCTTATTTTTTGAACAATAGTCTTCCCTTTTTATAGATTTCTTTCAGACCATTTTTGGAAGAAAACTATCCGTTGGAGTGTACCTTGTAGCAAAATATATCGTTAGAAATAAGGTAAAATAGAAATATTACCGTTAGAGCTGATCTGGCAATTTGATTTTTCGTTCCAGGTAGGTTGGAGTTGACTCTAACTTTTCTGGAGTCGGCTCTAGCTCGAAGCACTTTAAAACGATATTTTCGGAGTCGTCTCTGATTTTCTGGGGTCGACAAGAAACTTTTCTGGAGTCGACTCTAACTTACCCGGAGTCGACTCTAGATTGGGGCCAGAAAAATCGACGTTCTGCTTCTTCTGAGAGTCAACTCTAACAGTCTCGGAGTCGACTCTAACTTCCATGCCAGTTCTGGAGTCGGCTCTGTGATTCTCGAGTCGACTCTAATGTCTGCAATCTTACCTAGACATTAGATTCGATCCAGAATACGATGTAACTCCTGATTTTGATCATTCAATAGACTTATAATCTGAAACACTTAATCAAAATCATTAGAGCCTCCATTAGTTATACTCAAATAGTTTTGTTAATCATCAAAATCATCAATTGGGTCAACAATCTCCCCCTTTTTGATGATAACAAAAACTTTGAGTATATGCATTCAAAATTCATTCGAACTAAAGATTATAGTCATTTTGAAACTTAAACATTTTTAATTAAGGATTTGATGCCAATATTCAACGTAAACTTTTAAAATTGTGCATGAGTTCAATATAATTCATCAATTATGAATATTTAATCTAAATATGCAGAAAAATTGCAATTGAGCTTTTTGTTAAGCTCCCCTGCATAGAATAGCTCCCCCGATATTTAAGCATCAAATTTTAACTGATTAAGATTTCAAGTTATCTTGCATAAACAATCATTTCTCCCCCTTTCTTTCTTTCTTTATGCATACAATCAACTTTCATTAAAATTTTCAAGTCTTTCTTTCTTTGCATATTCATATTCAATATTCATATTCAATCCGAATCAATCTTTCTTTCTTTGCATATATTCAACCATCTCTCCCCCTTTTTTGTTATCAGCAATAAGGAGAGTTTTAGATAAAGAAAGTTAATAAAACATAGGGATTCAAGCAGTCAATATTTGAAAATGTGAAATTGCATTTCATAAGTAAGAAGCATTACATTAGTTGATTCATGTACAATCCAAAATGAAATACATTAGATATTCAAAAACTTCCTAAGTACAAACTATCAAAATCAAAATCAAGGTCAGATGTGTTTGAATACAATTTTCTTCAAATGACCTATGATTTCCATTACATCATCCTTTTGTGATTTCTTAAAGTTTTCAAGGCAAGCTTCAATTTGTGAGACTGCAAGGTCAATGTCCTTCTTCAGTTGACCGGTTGCATGAACATAAGATCCCGATCCATCAGCAATGCCTTCCATCCTTTGAATATTTTGTGAAGTTCAGTACCAAAGGATTCAACAGAATTGCTTAAGGTAAAGGAGATCATGTCCAGTCTCGAATTAAGTTCTTCCTTCAACTGATTAAAGTCTTCTTTTAATTGAGAAATTTCATGAGATCTCTGACTATCATACTCAGCAAGCAAAGCTCTCAGCTGACCAATGTTCATCAGAGAATCTCCCAGAAGTTGCTATAGACTGATGTGGAGGTGAGGGAATAGAACTAGGTCCGGCCTCTGAAGGTCCAGTTGAAGATGGTCCCGCAATAGATGGATCAGGGACAGATGGTCCCTCAGTGGATGGTCCAGGGATGTCTTCTACTCTGGTTTCTTCTGCTCTATCTCTTTCTGCTCTTTCCTCTCTTCTCCTTTCATCCAAACACCATTCAATTTCTTGAAGCCCATCCGATGAATAGTTGAATGCTATAATAGTCAGTGTGTCTCAATTTTCTTAGGGGTTCATTCTCCATAATGAGCACACCTTGGCTTCTAAAGATTAGAGTCAAAATCATACCATATGGCAGTGTAGATCTCTTCTTTGTAGCTGCCTCTGCCATATATCCAATCATCATGCCAGCTAAGTTGACTGGCCTTCCAGTAATTATGCAATCCATTAAAAGAATGTCTCGCTCCGAGACATACTCGAATCTACCAATTTTCGGAAACAAGATTCTTCCACAGATTTATGTAGTAACCTGAGTTCTAGATTCAATTGATTTGCAAAGATTTCCTCAAACTCGGTTACATCTCTTCCTAGCATTCTTGTCAATGCTCCACTTCTATCCTCATGTTGATATTCCATTAAACCGATTGTGGGCATTTCCAATAAGTTTCCAAGAATCTCAGTGGTTATTGTCACTCTTGTTCCTCTTACTGTACTGATTAATCCACCTTCTCCTCTACTTAAACCGTTGTAAAACTCTCTCACTAAGGCTGGATATGTGGGGATATCTAATGAACAGATTTTTTCCCACCCCATTTCTTTCAAACTTCTTCCTATAGTGAATCCTTCTGACTCAAAGAAATCAAAATTCACTTTCTTCCAGTTGTAATGGTCTTACCGGCTAAATGATCAACTTTGGGTGAAGATGGTGAAGGAGGGGAATCCTCTTGAGTGGCCGAAGAGGAGGATGGCGAAGGTTGCCTCGAATAGTGCGTCTCCTCGTTGGAACGGATGCTCCACCGACGAAACCGCGCCTCTTAGGTGCCATTGAGAAGATTGGAGATTAATCAAAGGTTTTGAGTAGATTGGGGAAGTTGGAAAGGCTTTAGAGCTTTTTGGAGAGGTTTTGGAGACGGATGGAATGATTGGGGGTCGACTCCGCCTTTTTATTTTTGACCTAGCTCGACTTAGAGTCGACTCCCGAAAACTGGGTGTCGGCTCGAACCAGAAAATCTATCAGCGCTCGAATTAGAGTCGGCTCCACAAAAGCCAGAGTCGGCTCTAATCACTTAGACAGAACATCAAAAACTCAGGTGTCGACTCCACAAACTGTCAGAGTCGACTCTAACAGTTTCAGAGATAAAAAATCAAGTTTCAAGGATTTGAAACTATTCAAATTAATCATCAAATTCTAGATAAATGTTCCTTAGCAATTGGGGAAACAATGAATCAAGATCTAGATAGATTTCCTTATTAAATATCGAGATTTTTCAAGAAAATGAGAAATCTAGATAGATGTCCTTAAGAGTTTCAGAAAACTATTCCAAAGGATCACAAACTCCTAATTCTCCTCTAAGATAACAAAATCTTTCTTCACTTAAGGGTTTTGTTAAGATCAGCTAATTGTTCTTCAGTGTTTACATAATCTAAACAAATTTCATCATTAGCTACATGTTCTCTTATAAAATGATATCTAATTTCTATGTGTTTTGTTCTTGAGTGTTGAATTGGATTTTTGTTAAATTGATTGCACTAGTATTATCACATTTATGGGTGTCTTATTAAGTTTGATACCATAGTCTTCAAGTTGTCGCTTAATCCATAGGATTTGCGCACAGCAACTTCCAGCTGCTACATATTCAGCTTCAGTAGTTGATAATGCAACTGAATTTTGCTTTTTGCTAAACCATGTGATTAAGTTACTTCCTAAGAAATGGCATGCACCACTTGTGCTTTTTCTATCAATTTACATCCGGCATAATCAGAATCTGAATATGCAATTAGGTTTAATGTGGAGTCTCTAGAATACCATAAACCTACATTTTTTGTTCCATTTAATATCTTAATATTCTTTTAACAGCTATTAAATGTGATTCTTTAGGTTCAGCTTGAAATCTAGCACACAAACATACTGCAAACATTATATCAGGTCTACTTGCTGTTAAATAGAGAAGGGATCCGATAATACCTCGATAATACTTTTGATCAACCTTCTTACCTTCTTCGTCTTTGTCTAGCTTGCATGAAGGACTCATTGGTGTTCCAAGGGGTTTCATTGTTTCCATACCAAACTTTTTGAGTAGTTCTCTTGTGTACTTGGTTTGGTTGATAAAAATTCCCTCCTTGCATTGTTTGATCTGGAGTCCAAGGAAGAAGTTGAGTTCTCCCATCATGCTCATCTCGAATTCTCCCTGCATTAACTTTGCAAATTCTTGACAGAGAGATTCGTTAGTAGCACCAAAAATAATGTCATCTACGTATATTTGTACTACTAGTAAATCTTTACTTTTCTTTTTAAAAACAAGTTTTATCAACATTTCCTCTTGTAAAATCATTTTCTATTAGAAATTTACTTAACCTATCATACCAAGCTCTAGGTGCTTGTTTCAAACCATATAAAGCTTTGTGCAATTTAAAAACGTGATTTGAAAATTCGTGATCTTCAAAACCTGGTGGTTGTTCTACATAGACTTCTTCATTAATAAGTCCATTTAAAAATGCGCTTTTTACATCCATTTGAAATAGGTTAATGTTCATATGACATGCAAATGCAAGTAAAAGTCTAATGGCTTCTAGTCTAGCTACAGGTGCAAAGGTTTCATCAAAATCAATACCTTCTTCTTGACTATATCCTTTAGCAACCAATCTAGCTTTGTTTCTAATTACTATGCCATTTTCATCTAATTTATTTCTAAAAACCCATTTAGTTCCTATAATTGAATGGTTTTTAGGTCTTTCCACTAAAGTCCAAACATTATTTCTAGTGAATTGATTTAAGTTCTTCTTGCATAGCTAACATCCAATTATTATCTTTTTCAGCTTCTTCTATAGTTTTAGGTTCAATTTGTGATACAAATGCAAGATGATTACTAATATTTCTCATGTATGATCTAGTCCTTATTCCTTGAGATGGATCACCTATAATCAATTCCTTAGGATGACTATAAGCATATCTCCAATCTCTTGGAAGATCTACATCATTATGATCATTATTAACATCATCATCCTTATGTGAATCATTATCTTTAGCCTCTTGTTCATGATCAGAAGATACTTCAATATTAAGTTTTTCAAGATCTTTTTCAATTATGTTTGTATCTTCCTCATCATCAATCTTTTCAGATCCAGTTGCTAAAGATTCATCAAAAACTACATGAATGGATTCTTCAACTACTAAGGTTTTCTTGTTAAAGATTCTATATGCCTTACTAGTTGTTGAATAACCTAGAAAATTCCTTCATCAGATTTAGCATCAAATTTTCCTAAGTTGTTTTTACCATTATTATGAATGAAACATTTACATCCAAATGCATGAAAGTATTTTATATTGGGTTTTCTTTCATTCCATAATTCATAAGGTGTTTTCTTTAATATTGGTCTTATTAAAGCTCTATTTAAGATGTAACATGCTGTGTTAATTGCTTCCGCCCAAAAATATTTGGTAAGTTGCTTTCACATAGCATGGTACGGGCCATGTCTTCTAAAGTTCTGTTCTTTCTTTCAACTACACCGTTTTGTTGTGGAGTCCTAGGGGCTGAAAAATTATGATTAATTCCATTTTCAGTGCAGAAATTTTCAAATAAGTGATTTTCAAATTCTGTTCCATGATCACTTCTTAGAGATACTATAGTAGTGTTTTTCTCATTTGTGACTTTCTTGAAAAATTTCAGGAACATCGAGAAAGTCTCATCTTTGTGAGCTAAAAACATTACCCAAGTATATCTAGAGTAATCATCTACAATCACTAGACCATATTTCTTTCCTCCTAGACTTGTAGTTCTAGTTGGTCCAAATAGGTCCATGTGAAGTAGCTCTAGTCCCCTAGAAGTTGAAACAATATTTTTAGATTTAAATGAACTTCTAGTTTGTTTTCCAAATTGACATGCATCACAGATTTTATTATTTTCAAAATCTAATTTAGGTAAACCTTTGACTAAATCCATTTTAATTAGTTTTGAAATAAGGTGTGTGCTTGCATGACCTAATCTACGATGCCACAACCAACTAATATCATTAATGTTAGCATTATCAGTAATTAGGCAATGACTACTCTTAGAAGTTTTGTCTGTGTCAACTAAGTATATATTGCCAAATCTATAACCAGTAAAAACAATGCTATCATCAATAGAATTAGTTACAGTGCATAAAGAAGATTTAAAAGAAACATTAAAGTTTTTATCACATAATTGACTTATGCTAATTAATTATGCTTCAAACCATTAACATAAAGTACATTATCAATTACTATAGATGGAGTTATGCGAACTTTACCAAGGCCCAAGATTTGACCTTTACCGTTATCGCCAAATGTCACAACTCCACCAACATTTTCTTCTAGGGTGATGAATTCCTCTTTGTCACCCGTCATATGTCTTGAGCAGCCGCTATCAAGATACCACTTCTTTTGATCTTTTGGCCACAAGACATTCCTGCAATATCATCAAACTTTATGTTTAGGTACCCAAGCTTTCTTGGGTCCTTCATGGTTAGTAGCAACAAAAATTGTTCCTTTCGGAACCCATATTTTCTTAGCTTTAATATTTTTGTTGTTGTTTTAATTTTGCATTCAAAGGATTTGTGACCTTTTTCATTACATTTAAAACAAGTTATATTACCTTGGTTGGCTTTTACAAAAATATTCTTTAGATTTCTGTTTTCTTAGTGTGTTATATCCTAGCCCAGCTTTGTCAAAAACAGCCTTTTGACTATCTAGAACATGTTTAATTTAGTTGAGCTTAAAGTAAATTTCTCAACAATGTCTTTATTTTTTCAACTCTTTCTTTAGATCTTTTTCATTAAGATTGATTTTTCTTTTAAAATTTTATTTTCAGATTTAAGCTTAATTTCATTTTAAGTTTTCTTTTCTTTAAAGTTAAATTTTCATTTTTCAAAATTTAAATTTCTTTTTCAACAATTTAAAATCTATCATTAGTTCATTAAAAGCTTCAAACATTTCATCAAATGTAAATTCATTGTCGGGGTTTCGGAACTTACCTCATCATTGTCGTCGTCGTTGGCCATGAAACAATTTGCAACTTCCTTTTGTTCTTCTTCTTCGGAAGAAGATTCATTGCTGTCAGTCCATGTTGCCATATGCCTTCTTCTTTTCTTGAAGGTCTTTTTCAATTGTGGACAATCATATCGATAATGCCCCGGTTTCTTACACTCATAACAATCAAGGGGTCTTTCTCTTTGTCCTTGTCCTTTCCTTTTTTTTCCTTTTCTCCTTCCATTTATTTCCAAATTTTCGTTTTTGGAAGGGTTTCTTTTTCCTCAAAAATCTTCTGAACTTCTTGGCCAAGAGAGCAGTCTCATCATTATCTTCATCACTATCATCACTGCTGCTCTCTTCTTCTTTTGCAGCCTTTAGAGCAATGGTTTTCTTCTTTTTGTTTCCTCCTCAATATGCTGCCTCATTGTCAATTCGTGGGTCATGAGAGATCCTAGAAGCTCCTCTAAGGGTAGTGCATTGAGGTCTTTGGCTTCTTGGATTGCTGTGACTTTTGCTTCCCACGATCTTGGCAATGACCTGAGTATTTTGAACAAGATCAGCATTAGTATAAACTTTTCCTAAACTTTTCAAACCATTCACAATATCGGTGAATCTAGTGAACATGCATGTGATGGTTTCAGTTTGTTCCATTGTGAACAATTCATATTTATGAACCAAAA
The DNA here is from genome assembly GCA_900491605.1 of Calamus simplicifolius. Lineage (NCBI taxonomy): Eukaryota > Viridiplantae > Streptophyta > Magnoliopsida > Arecales > Arecaceae > Calamus > Calamus simplicifolius. The sequence goes on from UESW01003892.1 coordinate 1,274,932, forward strand.
TATTTATCTTTGATTCTTTTACTTGGTTTGTTCCTTCATGTGTAACTTCCAACCTATCCCATATTTCTTTAGCGGAATTACAAGTAGAGATGCGGTTGAATTCATTTGAATCTAAGGAACAATATAAGATATTAATGGCTTTGGCATTAAGTTGAGCCATTCCTATCATTATCATTCCAATCCCTTTCGGGCTTTGGAACAATAGTGCCATCAATAAGGTGTGTGGGTGTACTAGGTCCATTTAATATAACACCCCAAAGCTCATAATCAGAAGCTTGAATGAATATCCTCATTCTAGCTTTCCAATAAGAATAGTTTGAGCCATTAAAAAGTGGAGGTCTATTCGTAGAATGACCTTCAGCAAAACTAGAACCACTTTGTGTTGCCATAATGACCTTTAGCTCTTGATCGTGAGATCAAACTCTAAATGAGCACTATGCTCTGATACCAATTGTTGGCCCAGATGGCAACCCAAGAGGGGGGGGGTGAATTGGGTTCTTAAAAAATTTAAGACTTTTAAAAATTTGCAAGATGAATGAAGGCAATAAGCAAAGCAAAACAAAGTATAAGAGAGATAGAGAAGAGACAATTAGCACGGCAAACACAAGATATTTTATAGTGGTTCGGTGCAACCAACACCTACGTCCACTCCCAAGACTCACTTGGGTCCACACTATAATCTCTCTAGATTACAGCCGAGTTGTTTTACAAGTTCACAACTCAAACTTGTTGTTTTTCCGGGATCACAACGAACCCAGCCGATTTTACGGGCTCACCGGCACCAAAACCCAACACAAGCTAACCTAGCTTGTACCGAGGTTTAACAACCTCCTCTAGTTTAATCCCTCAGATTAAACTAGATACAAACAAATAAAATGAGTTTTAATTACAAGCAGCTCCTTAATGAGCAGATAATCAAATAATATAACAAGTTTAGAAAAGCCTAATTTGTAGATGGTTGGCTTTTGAGCTTTTCTTCTTTTCTTCTTCTCCTTGCTAGGTTGAATCAAGCCTCAGCTCCGATTCTTCACAGTTGAAGCAGTTGAGAAGGGTTGAAAAGCAAGAAGCTGAACTTCTTTCTCCAAGTTGGGAAATCCATAAAAACTTGATTTGAATGCCTTGGATTCCTCTTGAGCTTTTTGGAGTGGAGTGGATTTGAGCTAGAAGGTTTTCCTCTTCAGATTCAGGCTCTCTCTTTTTCAGATTTTTTTTTGGATTGGGATTTCTCTATTTCCGATTTTCCGTATTTCTCTCTTTTTCTTTTTCTTTCTCCGTTCTTATTTTTTGAACAATAGTCTTTCCTTTTTATAGATTTCTTTCAGACCATTTTTGGAAGAAAACTATCCGTTGGAGTGTACCTTGTAGCAAAATATATTCGTTAGAAATAAGGTAAAATAGAAATATTACCGTTAGAGATGATCTGGCAATTTGATTTTTCGTTCCAGGTGGGTTAGAGTCGACTCTAACTTTTCTGGAGTCGGCTCTAGCTCGAAGCACTTTAAAATGATATTTCCGGAGTCGTCTCTGACTTTTCTGGGGTCGACAAGAAACTTTTCTGGAGTCGACTCTAACTTACCCGGAGTCGACTCTAGATTGGGGCCAGAAAAATCGACGTTCTGCTTCTTCTGTGAGAGTCGACTCTAACATCTCGGAGTCGACTCTAACTTCCGTGCCAGTTCTGGAGTCAGCTCTGTGATTCTCGGAGTCGACTTAATGTTTGCAATCTTACCTAGACATTAGATTCGATCCAGAACACGATGTAACTCCTGATTTTGATCATTCAATAGACTTATAATCTGAAACATTTAATCAAAATCATTAGATCCTCCATTAGTTATACTCAAATAATTTTGTTAATCATCAAAATCATCAATTGGGTCAACACCTAGGCTAATCCTCTTGTTTAAATGGCACAAGGAAGCCAACAAACCAGGGTTCACTAACCCTTTTACAAGATAATCAGAGTATGTAAAGAAGAAGCTCCTACAAAGAGCAAATATTCAGAATATACTTTACAACTTTTTGAAGCAATAAACTCAGCAATAAATGAACTAGGTTGAAGCAGCTGAAGTCTTGAATGCTTGAAAAGCTTCAATGATTCGGACGACCTTTCGGAGCAAGGAATAAGCTTGAATGCACAGCAACCACTCAACAAATATTCAATGAAGGCTCTTTTTTTGGATTTTTCTTTCTTTGAAATTTCTTTTCAAAAATCATCGTCAAGGTGTGCTTCTAATCCCAGCTATTTAGAACCATCTAATAAGAAAATATCCGTTAGATACATAAGAAATAAATGGAAATAATAATGGGAAGAAAATATAACCGTCAAACATGTTTCCCTTAAGAATTGAATACAGATCTCCATTTGAGGAAGGATGAGCACCGTAAAAATTCAAAAATCAAAAGTTAACTATAGCTTGAAATAGCAATAGAGAGAGAAAGAGAGAAAGAAAAATCTTTAGGCGGTGGTGGACTGAAAGAGAGAAGCTCCAGGTAGCTAAGAAATGAATGCCATCGTCCAAGAGTAAAGCAATAACCCCCAGCTAGCTAATCAGTTAGCTAACCAGAGAGGTTATAAGAAAAGAAACATTCTGAGGCAGCACGTTAGTTAGCTCGGCAGCTAACTCGCCAGCTAACTCCATTTGAAATCCAAATGGCTGCAGGAGAGAGATAGGATAGCTAGTTAGCTGAATAGCTAACTAAAGAATGGCCAGTTAGCTCACGAGCTAACTGGAAGCAAAAATACTATGCTATCCGTCTAGCTTAGTTAGCTCTCCAGCTAACTAGCAAAAAGGCAGCTAGTCGACTGAATAAAGTAGCTAACTCTTCAGCTAACTAGCCAATCGACAGCTAGCTCTCCAGTTAACTAAAATTTAAATCCATTCGGCTGCAACATTCCCTGTGAAAAATAGTTAGCTAACCAGTTAGCTCCAGGATAAATAGTTAGCTAAGCAGTTAACTAAAAGAAACGTCAGCTAGCTAGAAGGAGTTACAGTTAACTAACAAGACATCCAGCCAGCTAGCTAAAATGGAAGGGTGTTCGGCCAAACCACTGTGACAGGAATTTTAGTTAGCTGATGGAATTCCAGCTAGCTAACCAGCTAGCTCACCAGTTAACTAAAATAAAGGGACGTTCGGCCAGGCACCTGAAACAAGTTCCTTAGTTAGCTGAAAGAGCTTCAGCTAGCTAACAAACTAACTCACCAGTTAGCTGAAGAAAGAGGGCGTTCGGCCAGGCAACTGTGACAGGAATTTTAGTTAGCTGAAAGGGCTCCAGCTAGCTAACAAACTAACTCATCAGTTAGCTGAAATAAAGGGACGTTCGGCCATCTTATTGAGACAAGTGTTTTAGTTAGCTGAAGAAACTTCAGCTAGCTAACAAGCTAGCTAGACAGCTAGCTAAAATGCAAGATGGTTCGGCCCATACAGTGTGAAACTTTCCCAGCTAGCTGAAAGTCGTGCCAGTTAGCTAAATAGACTAACAAGCTAGCTAACCAGTTAACTCCAAGGCTAATAATCATATTCAAAGCAAATTAAATGAAGTACTTTCTTACCAGTCGATTTTGCATGAAGATACTTACTTGCAAGGCGACCTAACTTTCCTGTATCAATCTTAGAATTGCTTAATTTGTTTTGCAATCATCAAAAACAATATGGGGTCAACAATCTCCCCTTTTTGATGATGACAAAACCTTTAAGCATATAAAGAGCAAGTGTACATATGAAGTTTAATAAGTAAACAGGAGTAATCAGAAAACATTAATTTCTCCCCCTATCAAAATAAATAAGTGAAATCCTTTTCTTTTCTCCCCCTGAATATATGGAGTTACTATTTTACTCCATTCCTTAATGTATGCAAGCAACATTCTTCTCCCCCTTTTTATCATTAATCAAAAAGAAGTTTGAAGAGTCTTGCAATAACTTTAAGCATAAAGGATCAAGGAGAAGTTAATATTCATTACATAACCATAATTAAAACAGTCATGCATATCAGTACAAGATAATAGATATTACATGTCATTGTTCTAAGTCATAGAGCATAAACATAAACAAGCACAACAAGTTTGTTCAAAAACTACAAAACATATAGGTTAAGTACAATCACTTATCGTCATCAGATGAAGAAATATGCACTGAAACATTTGGCTTGCTTGACGATTCAGGCTTGACGGAGGAAGGCCATGCCGATGGAGTGAAAAGGTGTGGATGAGACAAAGAAGCATCAGGCGCAGAGGCTGCAGAACTAGTGATGAGAATCTCTATGAGTTGGCTCAGCCTAGAGAGGGTTCCAGTCCAATGGTCAACTGCATTTGTAGCATCCCGGGTCTGGGTCTGGTTCGATCTCATTTGATACTCTACCCACTCAGCCTTGGTCTCAAAGTTTTCAAGCTTGCTTTTAAGTAAATTTACCTCCTTCAGAATTCGTTCCATGACAGATTCGTTGTGGTGAAAAACTCTCCCATTAATAATGTTCACATCATGAACAAGCCTTTCAAGAATGAGTTTAAATTCAGACATGTTTTCAAAAATAGAGGAGATATGTGGTACAAGAGTCTGATCATTGACGGAAGAAGCACTATCATCAGAGCTTCGACTAGAAGTGGCAAGGGTCAATTCATTGATAATATGACGGAGTTGATCATCACATAATCTAACAGTTGGAATAGGAGCAGGAGCAGGATTGTCATGGCGAAAAGATGATCCAGAAACATTGATTTCGGGTGGATCAGAAAGAAAAGGGTTTTGGTCAGCTGTCATAGCAGCAAGATATGGATTAGGTTGGCTGAAGTCATAAGTGAAAAAGTTTTGAGGGAAACAGGCATGTTGATTCACAGTAGGAGATGGCATACTAGATTGTCCTATTCTAGATCTAATTTTTAACCAAATACCATCCCTCTTAGCAAAATCTATACGGTGCAGTGAATGAGCATTAAAAATGTCAGAGTGATGTAATGCAACTGCAGTTTCTCCTTTAAGTTTGACATTGAAAAATTCAAAAACATAAGTGAGAAACATTCCGTAGGGCAAAGCAGCCTTAGCTTTGGACATAGATTCTCTCATAACAGTCATCATTAATTCAGGTAAATCTATAGGGTCTTCCATTAAGATATCATACATTTTGCAAATGTCCCTATCGTTTACCACATTAAATGATCCAGCACGAGGGGCGAGAATCTTAGCAATGATACTATGAAAAGCTGGTTTTCAACAGATAACATATTTGCATCTAATGTTTCAATCTTACTAGCTTCAGTATCGTCCATATTAAGGATTAGGCCAATCTTATATCCGCGTTCACTAGGAAGAATCTATAGGAAACTTTCAGATGGAATTTTCAAAGCAGATCCTAGTGTTTTACCGTCTAGGTCTATTTTAGTCATTTTCACAATGGAAGAGATAGTTCCATTACCAAAAGAAATATTTTCATAAAATTCTCTAATAAGTTCAGGATAAATAGGTCTTTTGGTAGATAAAAGCTTATCCCATCCTTGTTTAACTAACAGATTACCAATTTTGAATCCTTCTTGCTCTAAAAAGTTAAAGTCTACTAACCTCCCATGAACAAATGATTTTGAAGCAAGTAGGGAGTTGATTTGAGTAGAAGACGTGGAAGACTTCCGGCGAAGATTGGCACAATCGTCATCTCTAGCGACGGCCTTCTTCTTGGGAGCCATCAACTTCTTCTAGATAGATTAGTAGGTTGAATGGTAGGAAGGATTTGATGGAAGGAATGAAGAGATGATTGAAAGTGAGAGAAGAGAGGAGAAGACGCTCGGTTGGAGGAGAGTTGAAGGAGACGGCTTGATTTTGAAGGGAGACGTGAGGAGAAAAAGTTTATATAGAGAATGGGCTTGATGGTTAACTGGTCAGGTGACTGTTTGGTTGTCTGGTCAGTTAGCTGCCATCAATAAAACCTTTTAAATGTCCGGTGGTTGGGTGAAATCAAACAACATGCCTTTTATTAATTTGAAAAGACATAAAGCTTGACAACAAGCAGTTAATTTTGACATGAAATTTATTTGATTGATGTGATTTAAAGATGTCATAACTTTTAGATTTCATATCACTTCATTAAATGATTCGTTAAATGGTTGGATCAAGCATCCCTAATTCTCTTCTGATTTCATAAAATTTGGTTTCATCAAGTGGCTTAGTAAAAATATCAGCAATTTATTTTTTAGTATTTAAAAATTTAATAACAACATTTCCATTGTTAACATGATCTCTAATGAAATGATGTCTTATTTCAATATGTTTAGTTCTGGAATGTTGAATAGGATTTTTAGTTAAACTAATTGCACTTATTATCACATTTTATAGGAATGGCTTTTTGTTTAATACCATAATCTTCTAGTTGTTGCTTAATCCACAAGATTTGAGCACAGCAACTCCCAGCTGCAACATACTCGGCCTCGGCCGTAGATAGTGCTACTGAAGTTTGCTTTTTGCTAAACCATGAAATTAAGTTAACACCTAGAAACTGGCAAGTTCCAGTGGTTGATTTCCTATCTAATTTACATCAGCAAAGTCTGAGTCAGTGTATCCTATTAAGTCAATGCTAGATTGTTTATCATACCATATACCCAAATTGATTGTTCCATTTAAATATTTAAATATTCTTTTAACGGCAAGCAAGTGTGATTCTTTAGGATTTGCTTGATATCTAGCACACATGCAAACACTAAATAAAATATCTGGCCTACTAGCAGTTAAATATAATAATGATCCAATCATGCCTCTATATAATTTTAAATCAACAGATTTTTCAGAATTATGAGATTCAAGTCTACATGATGAGCTCATAGGGGTACCGATACTCTTGGATGTCTCCATGCCAAACTTCTTGATCATTTCTTTGGTATATTTGGATTGGCTTATGAAGATCTCATCTTTGCTTTGTTTAATTAGAAGTCCGAGGAAGTAGGTCAGCTCACCCATCATACTCATCTCGAACTCTCCATGCATAAGCTTAGCAAAATCTTTGCACAAAGATTTATTAGTGGCACCAAATATGATATCATCAACATAGATTTGAATAACTAATATATCTTTATTTTATCTTTTAATAAATAAAGTTGTATCCACAGTTCCTCGAATAAAATTATTACTAATCAAGAATTTGCTTAATCTTTCATACCATGCCCGGGGGGCTTGTTTCAAACCATACAAAGCTTTGTTTAATTTGAAAACGTGATTTGGAAACAAATAATTTTCAAATCCGGGTGGTTGTTCCACAAAAACTTGTTCAGCAATATATCCATTCAAGAAAGCACTTTTAACGTCCATTTGATATAATTTAAAATTTATATAACAAGCATAAGCAATAAGTAATCTAATGGCTTCTAATCTAGCAACAGGGGCATAAGTTTCATCAAAATCAATTCCCTCTTCTTGATTATAACCTTTAGCTACTAATCTTGCCTTATTTCTAATTATATTACCATGTTCATCTAATTTGTTTCTATATACCCATTTAGTTCCAATAATTTGATGATCATGAGGTCTTTCAATAAGAGTCCAAACATTATTTCTTTCAAATTGGTTAAGTTCCTCATGCATGGCATTAATCCAATCAACATCATTTTTAGCATCATCATAACATTTAGGTTCAATTTTAGATACAAATGCTAAATTATTACATGCATCTCTAAATGATGATCTAGTTCTCACTCCTTGAGAAGGATCACCAATAATTTGATCTTTAGGGTGACTAAGAACATACCTCCATCCTCTTTCTAATTCATCATTACCTTGTGAGGCTTTAGGTAGGTCAGCGTTCTCTTCATCACTTACCTCTTGTGTATCATTCTTGTCCTTTAATGTGATGTCTTTGAGTTGATCTTCAATGTCATCTGCATCATTTATACCTTTTCCCTTTCTTGATGGAAGATCATTAGATTCATCAAAGATAACATGAATTGATTCTTCAACTACTAAAGTCTTTTTGTTAAATATTCTAAAAGCTCTACTATGTAAAGAATATCCGAGAAAAATTCCTTCATCAGACTTAGCGTCAAATTTATCAAGGTTTAATTTTCATTATTTAATACAAAACATCGACATCCAAAAATATGAAAGTAACTTATATTAGGTTTTCTTCCTTTCCAAAGTTCATACGGAGTCTTTTTCAAAACAGGTTTGATTAATGCACATTTAAAACATAACATGCAGTGTTAATAGCTTCTGCCCAAAAATATTTAGGAAGATTGCTTTCACACAACATGGTACGCGCCATTTCCTCTAATGTTCTATTCTTTCTTTCAACTACTCTATTTTGTTGTGGTGTTCTTGGTGCAGAAAAATTATGTTTAATTCCATTTTCATTACAAAATTCTTCAAAAGATTTATTTTTAAATTCTTTTCCATGATCACTTCGTATTGATAAAATAGAAGAATTCTTTTCATTTGTAATTCTTTTAAATAATTTTTGAAATGCTGAAAATGCTTCGTCTTTACTAGATAGAAATAAAACCCATGTAAAGTGAGAGAAATAATCAATAATAACGAAACCGTATCTTTTACCTCCTAGACTAGTGGTTCTTGTAGGACCGAATAAATCCATGTGTAAGAGCTCCAATGGTCTAGTGGTTGAAATAAAATTCTTTGATTTAAAAGAAACTCGGGTTTGTTTTCCAAATTGACAAACATTGCAAATCTTATCTTTTTCAAAAACAAGTTTTGGCAAACCATGTACTAAATCCTTTTTAATTAATTTAGATAGTAAATCCATGCTTGCATGAGCTAGCCTATGATGCCATAACCAACTATTATCAATTTTATTATTTGTAGCAACTAGGCAATCAATATTTTGATCATGCAAATCATTTAAATTAACAATGTATACATTACCATGCCTTTGACCAATAAATTTCATGTTTTTATTAGTAGGATTTTTAACAATGCATAAGGACGATTCAAATATAACATTAAATCCTTTGTCACATAATTGACTAATACTAAGTAAATTGTGTTTCAGTCCTTTCACAAGCAAAATATTATCAATATAAGTATGAGGTGTGATACCTATTTTTCCAATGCCAATTATTTTTCCTTGGCAATTATCACCGAAAGTAACAACACCTTCATCTTTTGCTTCCAAAGTGATGAATTGTGATTTATCACCGGTCATGTGTCTTGAGCACCCGCTATCCAAGTACCAATGTCTTTTAATTGCTCGGGTTGCAAAACACACTTGCATACACAATTTCAATTTCTGTTCTTAGGTACCCAAGCTTTCTTGGGTCCTTTAGGGTTAGTCAAAATGGTTCCTTTTGGGATCCATATTTTCCTTATTTTTTGACAAATATAAGTTTGTCTCCAATTTTTTCACATTTAAAACATGTAATTTTAGTAGAATCATCAGCATGCTCATAATATTTTTTAGAAATTTTTGTTTTTCAAGAATATTGTATCCAAGACCAGCTCTATTGTAAATAGCTCTTTGACTATTTAAAATTATTTCTAATTTTTTGAACTTAGACTAAATCTATCAACAATTGGTTTTAATTTATCTACTTCATTTTTCAAATCTTGGTTTTCCTTTAACAATGATTCATTATCCTTTGAAAACTTTTCTTTTTTCAACGGTAAGATTTTTTATTTCATTTTTCAAATCCCTATTCTTTGAACTTAAATTTGTGAAATCGTCAATCAGTTCATAAAATGCACCATGCAGCTCATCAAAAGTAAAATCATCTAAAAGCTTAGGGCTTACCTCATCATTATCAGCCATGAAGCAAACATTAGCAACTTCAGTTTTCTCTTCATTTTCTGAACTTGTAGCTTCACTGTCGCTCCAAGTGGCCATCATTGCCTTTTTCTTTATTTTTCTAGATGCCTTCTTTAATAGTGGACAATCTGGTCTGATGTGTCCAGGCTTCTTACACTTATAGCATGTTGGAGGTTCACTCTTTTTCTTATCTTTGCTAAGATCTCCTTTGACAAAATGCTTTCTTTTTCAAACCTCTTTTTCTTCATGAACTTCTTAAATTTTCATGAAATAAGTGTCATTTCATCATCTTTCTCACTATCACTTGTGGTTTCTTCACTCTCATCTTCTTGAGTTGCACTCTTCAATGCCATGGTCCTTCTCTTCTTTGAATCATCTTCATCAATATGTTGTCGTTGCTGAAGTTCGTGAGTCATCAAAGAACCAACTAACTCTTCAAGTGATAAGTTGTTGAGATCTTTTGCTTCTTGTATAGCAGTCACTTTTGCTTCTCATGATCTAGGTAAAGATCTTAAAATTTTTCTAACTAGATCACTGTTAGCATAAGATTTTCTCAAACTTTTCAAACCATTAATGATATCAGTAAATCTAGTAAACATATCAGTTATATTTTCAGCAGGGTCCATCTTAAATAATTCATACTTATGAACAAGCATATTTATTTTGGATTCCTTGACTTGATTTGTACCCTCATGGGTGACTTCAAGTCGATCCCATATTTTCTTAGCAGACATACATGTAGATATGCGATTAAACTCATTTGCATCAAGTGAGCAATAAAGAACATTCATAGCCTTAGCATTTAATTGAGCTAATTTATTATCTTGCTCATCCCATTCAGATTCAGGTTTTACAATATTGACATTTTCAATCATAATAGTGGGTGTGTGAGGTCCATTAATTATGATTCCCCATAAATCATAATCTAGTGCTTGAATGAAGATTTTCATTCATGCTTTCCAATATGTGTAGTTTGTTCCATTGAACAAAGGTGGTCTATTAGTTGATTATCCCTCAATCAACATGGAATTCATTGGGATTACTATTGATCTTTGGCTCCAAGCTAATCAAAGCTATAGAAATCAAGAGCACGCAGCTCTGATACCACTTGTTGCCCAGATGTAGTAACCCAAGAGGGGGATGAATTGGGTTATTTAAAAAAAATTTAATAGCTATGCAGATGAATGTGCTTTTAACCCTAATTTAGATTTACAGCGGTGAAGTGGGGTGCACAGAATAATAACAGTAGATAAGCAATCAACCACAAACACACAGGAGTTTATAGTGGTTCGGTGCCAAACTCAACACCTACATCCACTCCCTAAAACCTTTGAAATTCCACTAATCGTATCACAATGATTACAACCTCTAGCCGAACCAGGCTAGCCCTCTTGTTTATACGGCACAAGGCAGCCAAGAACCCCTAGCCAAACCTAGGCTAGTCCTCTTGTTTCACGGCACAAGGAAGCCAAGAACCCCTAGCCAAACCTAGGCTAGTCCTCTTGTTTCACGGCACAAGGAAGCCAAGAACCCTAGCCAAACCTAGGCTAGTCCTCTTGTTTAAATGGCACAAGGAAGCCAACAAACCAGGGTTCACTAACCCTTTTACAAGATAATCAGAGTATGTAAAGAAGAAGCTCCTACAAAGAGCAAATATTCAGAATATACTTTACAACTTTTTGAGGCAATAAACTCAGCAATAAATGAACTAGGTTGAAGCAGCTGAAGTCTTGAATGCTTGAAAAGCTTCAATTATTCGGACGACCTTTCGGAGCAAGGAATGAGCTTGAATGCACAGCAACCACTCAACAAATATTCAATGAAGGCTCTTTTCTTGGATTTTTCTCTCTTTGAAATTTCTTTTCAAAAATTGTCGTCAAGGTGTGCTTCTAATCCCAGCTATTTATAACCATCTAACAAGAAAATATCCGTTAGATACATAAGAAATAAATGGAAATAATAACGGGAAGAAAATATAACCGTTAAACATGTTTCCCTTAAGCATTGAATGCAGATCTCCATTTGAGGAAGGATGAGCACTGTAAAAATTTAAAAATCAAAAGTTAATTATAGCTTGAAATAGCAATAGAGAGAGAAAGAGAGAAAGAAAACTCTTTAAGCAATGGTGGACTGAAAAGAGAGAAGCTCCAGGTAGCTGAGAAATGAATGCCATCGTCCAAGAGTAAAGCAATAACCCCCAGCTAGCTAATCAGTTAGCTAACCAGAGAGATCATAACAAAAGAAACATTCTGAGGCAGCACGTTAGTTAGCTCGGCAGCTAACTCGCCAGCTAACTCCATTTGAAATCTAAACGGCTGCAGGAGAGAGATAGGATAGCTAGTTAGCTGAATAGCTAACTAAAGAATGGCCAGTTAGCTCATGAGCTAACTAGAAGCAAAAATACTATGCTATCCGTCCAGCTTAGTTAGCTCTCCAGCTAACTGAGCAAAAAGGCAGCCAGTCGACTGAATAAAGTAGCTAACTCTCCAGTTAACTAGCCAACCGACAGCTAGCTCTCCAGTTAACTAAAATTTAAATCCATTCGGCTGCAACATTCCCTGTGAAAAATAGTTAGCTAACCAGTTAGCTCCAGGATGAAATAGTTAGCTAAGCAGTTAACTAAAAGAAACGTCAGCTAGCTAGAAGGAGTTATAGTTAACTAACAAGACATCCAGCCAGCTAGCTAAAATGGAAGGGTGTTCGACCAAACCACAATGACAGGAATTTTAGTTAGCTGATGGAATTCCAGCTAGCTAACCAGCTAGCTCACCAGTTAACTAAAATAAAGGGACGTTCGGCCAGGCACCTGAGACAAGTTCCTTAGTTAGCTGAAAGAGCTTCAGCTAGCTAACAAACTAACTCACCAGTTAGCTGAAGAAAGAGGGCGTTTGGCTAGGCAACTGTGACAGGAATTTTAGTTAGCTGAAAGGGCTCCAGCTAGCTAACAAACTAACTCATCAGTTAGCTGAAATAAAGGGACGTTCGGCCATCTTACTGAGACAAGTGTTTTAGTTAGCTGAAGAAACTTCAGCTAGCTAACAAGCTAGCTAGACAGCTAGCTAAAATGCAAGATGGTTCGGCCCATACACTGTGAAACTTTCCCAGCTAGCTGAAAGTCGTGCCAGTTAGCTAAATAGACTAACAAGCTAGCTAACCGGTTAACTCCAAGGCTAATAATCATATTCAAAGCAAATTAAATGAAGTACTTTCTTACCAGTCGATTTTGCATGAAGATACTTACTTGCAAGGCGACCTAACTTTCCTGTATCAATCTTAGAATTGCTTAATTTGTTTTGCAATCATCAAAAACAATCTGGTGTCAACAATAGAGACTACGACCATGACACTGAAGACTACCGTAACCTAAAGCATGCCAACGAGGAGCTCATCCAGAGAGGCTACCTTGGGAAGCTTATTCAGAAGGGAGGGTCTCTGATCGTCCCAGCTCTAATGGGGCCTCAGCCTATCTAGGCCAACGTCGATAACACTCTAATGAAAAGGATGGTAGACATGCTTTCTTGGGGAACGACTTTGCCCTCTAAAAGACCGAGAGTGGGGAAGAAAATAGAGAATGTAATCCCTGTTTCTGAAGGGGAATTAGCAGGGGAGGAACAATCTGAATGATGATAGCATTGTCGTCTCTATGACGATCGCTAAGCATCCTGTAAAAAAAAATTTGATGGATAGTGGAAGCTCTGCCGAAATCCTCATTTATGATGTTTTTGTTCGGATGAATTTGTCTCCCAGCTTTCTTCAACCGGTGATAATGCCTATGGTCAGTTTCATAGGGGATTCAGTGAGAGTTGAAGGTGAAATCACCTTGCCAGTCACGGTAGGATCGCAGCCGTATCAAAGCACGGTCCTAATGAGATTTTTAGTGGCCTGAGTGCCTCTGGCTTATAATGTCATATTCGGTCAGCCTGGCCTTAACCTTTTGGATGCGGTAATATCTACTAAATTCCTGCTCATAAAATTTGCTACCAGTGGAGGAATCAGTGAGATGCATGGGAAGCAAAATACAATGCAATTATGCTATCATATGGCTCCCAACCCGCAGGAGATGGTGATCCCACTGGCCTCAGTTTTGCTTGATCTCAGAGAATCTAAAAGAAGGAAAGAGCTAGTTGAGCACTTGCTAACCTATCCGCTGGAGGATGATCCTATAAAGGCTGTACAGATTGGCGAGCTTCTTTCCTTGGAGATGAAGAATCAACTCCTTACCTTCTTGCGGGCGAACTCGGACGTCTTCACCTGGTTAACATCGAACATGCCCAGCATTTCTTTGAAGGTAATTACTCATAAACTTAATATTGACCCAAAGTATTGGCATGTCCGTTAAAAAAGAAAGTTTTGCCCCCAAGCGGTAGAGGGCCATTGATGAGGAGGTTAGTAAGCTACTTACTGCCAGCTACATTTAAAAAGCACAATACCCAGATTGGCTAGCCAATATGGTGATGGTTCGAAAGGCGAGTGGGAGCTGAAGAATCTGCATCGACTTCACCGATCTTAATAAAGCTTGTCCTAAGGATAGCTTCCCGCTACTGCGAATTGACCAATTGGTGGACTCCATATCTGGCATGAGCTTCTCAGCTTTATAGATGCCTTCTTCGGATATAACCAAATAAAGATGAACCCAGCAGATGAAGAAAATACATCTTTCATCACCAAGAAGGTCATCTACTGTTACAAGGTAATGCCCTTTGGATTGAAAAATGCAGGGGTTACTTACGAGAGATTGATGTATAAGGTCTTTAAAGGTCAAATTGGATGCAACATGAAGGTGTATGTGGATGATATGCTAACCAAGAGCACATGTATCTCTAACCATGTTGTTGACCTAGAAGAAATATTCAATAACCATTGGCACCATCAAATGAAGCTCAACCCTCGCAAGTGCACATTTGGGGTCACTGCCAAAAAATTCCTGGGCTTTCTAATGATCCAGCGGGGGATTGAAGCAAATCCGAAGAAGATTCAAGTCATTCTTGACATGAGGCAATCAGTCAATAAGAAGAAGGTACAACGGCTCATCGGAAGAGTGGACGCTCTAAGTCGGTTCCTATCAAGATTAGCTGAAAGATGCCTACCTTTCTTTAAAGCTTTATGCAAGGCAAACGGCTTCGAGTGGATGGAGAGATGCCAAAAAGCCTTCGAGGAGCTGAAGGAGTTTCTGTCCACACTACCATTATTATCAAAGCCAAAAGAGGGAGAAAGACTATTTCTTTATCTCGCTGCCTCTCTAGAGGCAGTCGGCTTCATTCTAGTATGCCTCGATCCCGATGGAGCATAGAAACCCATCTACTACACTAACAAAGTTCTCCATGATGCGGAGATCAGTCCCAGGTGTTGGTGGACTTCCTGGTGGAATGCACCTGGACTGAGGGGCAACCTAAATATTTTTCAATGGCATGTTCAGACGCTAGTGACGGCACGACGGAGACGTGGATCCTCCATGTTGATGGTACCTCCATTCTTAAGGAAGCGGAGCTGGTCTTATTCTTGCAAATCTGAAGGGTGTAGTGCTGGAGTACGATCTTTGATTTCTCTTTAAATCTAAAAATAATCAAGCCAAGTATAAGGCCTTATTGGTCGGAATTAAGCTCGCGCATGAGTTTGGGGTAAAGCATCTCAGGGCCTTCACTGACTCCCAGCTCATCTTCGAACAAGTCACTGGAGAGTATGAAGCTCGAGACCCCATTATGTCTCGATATCTGAATAAGGTCAAGTCACTGACCTCCTCATTAGCTTATTTTACTATTAGTTATATTTCCAGGGGCAAAAATGCCAGAGCCGACACCTTGTTGCGGCTAGCCACTTTGGTGGATAACACCTTGGGAAGAACATATGTTGAGCACCTGAAAATTCCAAGTATTGATGCGGCGAAAGAAGTTCTACTAGTCACACAGGAGTCGACATGGATGGACGCCTACATCCACTACCTCGTTGATGGTACTTTTTCTGCTGATCACGTAGAGGCTAGGCTACTCAAGTGGAGGGCTTCCAAGTTCATACTGCTGAATGGGCAATTATATAAGAAGTCTTTCTCTTATCCCCTTCTCAAATGTGTTGGTCCTGCAGATGCTAATTATATCCTCAAAGAGATACATGAAGGCATATGTGAGAACCATCTGGGAGGCAGATCACTGGTGTATAAGGCTCTCCACCATGGATATTATTGGCTCACTATGCGAAAAGATACTGCTGAGCTAGTCTAGAAGTGCGAAAGCTGCCAGTGATATTCTAATATCTAATGACAACTAACCTCTCAGCTGAGCCCACCTTCTCTTCCGTGGCCCTTCGCTCAATGGGGGATGGATATCCTTGGACCATTCCCCCCAGCTTCAGGTCAACGGAGGTTCTTACTTATCGCCATCGATTACTTTACCAAAAGGGCTGAAGTCGAGGCATTAGCCAAAATCACCGAAAGCAAGGTGAGGGCATTTTTTTGGAAGTCTATTATTTGCTGTTTTGGGCTACCTCATACTATCATCACTGACAATGGTCGATAATTTGATAATGCTGCATTCAAGACTTTTTATACAGAGTTGGGTACCTGCCATCGATTCACTTCTATCGAACATCTACAAACTAATGAAAAAGCAAAAGTTATGAATCGAACCATCCTTTGGGGACTCAGAATATGATTGGATGAGTTCAAAGGAAGATGGGTGGAGGAACTCCCAAGTGTACTGTGGGCGTATCATATGACTCTAAGGATTCCCACAGGGGAAACTCCTTTTGGCCTCATCTTCGGATCTAAAGCGGTCATCCTAATGGAGATCGGTCTTCCAAGTCCTCGAGTGAAGTCATACAATAAAGAAGACAATCCTCATCAGCTAAGGGCCAGCCTCGACTTCATCGATGAGACACAGGACCAGGCGTAGCTCAAAATGGTTGTCTTTCGCCAGTGAGCAGCAAAATATCACAACACCTGGGTCCGCCTTAAGACATTTCACCCTGAAAATCTAATTCTTCGAAGGGCCGAGGTATCTAAACCAACCGAAGGGGGCAAGCTATCTCCAAATTAGGAGGGACCCTATCGGGTCATCGAAGTACTTCACCAAGGAGCGTATCGAATCGAGAAGCTCAACGGGCGGCCAATCCCGCGCACTTGGAATACGGACAACCTTGTTAGTATTATCAGTAGTGAGTGTATTCAGCCAATGAATATAAGAAGAGCCTCAAATTTTATCTTTCTATTCGACTTGGAATATTTTATAGTTTCAAAAAGCTCTCAGCAGCCCCGAATCAACTCCCAAGCCGGCAAAGAAACCCTCGAGATGGTTCAAAACCTATGGTTTCGGCAGCCCCGAGTCAACTCTCGGCCCGACCGAGAAACCCCCGAGGTAGTTTCAAAAGGCTCTCGGCGGCACTGCGATCATAAGGATACCCTCGAGCCAGCTGAAAAACCCCCAAAGTGGTTTAAGACCTATGGTCCTAATGGCCCCGAGTCAACTCTTGGGTCGGCCGAGAAACCACCGAGATAGTTTCAAAAGACTCTCGGTGGCCCCACAATCATGAGGAGACCCCTGGGCTGGTCGAGAAACCCTCGAGGTGATTCAAGACCTATGGTCTCGGTGGCCCTGAGTCAACTCCTAGGCCAGCCGAGAAACCCTTGAGGTAGTTTCAAAAGGCTCTCAATGGCCCCGCGATCATAAGGACACCCTTGGACCGATCGAGAAACCTTCGAGAGGATTCAAGACCTATGGTCCTGATGGCCCCGAGTCAACTCTCGGGCCAGTTGAGAAACCACCGAGATAGTTTTAAAAGGCTTTCCGTGGCCCCAAGATAATATGGACACTCCCGGGCCGACTGAGAAACCCCCAAGGTGGTTCAAGACCTATGGTCCCAATAGCCCCGAGTCAACTCCCAAGCTGGTCGAGAAACCCCTGAGGTACTTTAAGACCTATGGTCCCGGCGGCCCGGGGTCAACTCCCGAGCCGGCCGAGAAACCCCTGAGGTAGTTTCAAAAAGTCTTGGTAGCCCCGCGATCATAAGGACACTCTCAGGTCGGCCGAGAAACCACTAAAGCGGTTCAAGACCTATGGTCTCGGCGGCTCTGAGTCAACTCCCGGGCCGGCCGAGAAATCTCCGAGGTAGTTTAAAAGGCTCTCGGCAGCTCTGCGATCATAAGAACACCCTCAAGCCAACTAAGAAACCCCTAAGATGGTTCAAACCTATGGTTTCAACAGCCCCGAGTCAACTCCCGTACTGGCTAAGAAACCCCCGAGGTAGTTTTAAAAAGCTCTCGGCGGCTCTGCAATCATAAAGACCCCCCGGGCCGGCCGAGAAATCCTCAAGGCAGTTCAAGACCTTTGGCCCCAGTGGCCTCGAGTCAACTCTCAGATCGGCCGAGAAACCCCTGAGGTAGTTTCAAAAGGCTCTCGACGACCCTGCAATCATAAGGACACCCCTGGGCTAGCCGAGAAACCCCTAAGGTGGTTCAAGACCTATGGTCCCGACGACCCCGAGTCAACTCTCGGGCCGACCGAGAAAACCCCAAGGTTGTTTCAAAAAGCTCTTGACAGCCCCACGATCATAAGAGTACCCCCAGACTGGTTGAGAAACCCTCGAGGTAGTTTCAAAAAGCTTTCGGTGGCCCCATGATCATAAGGATACCCCCGGGCCGATCGAGAAACCCCTGAGGCAGTTAAAGACCTATGGTCTCGGCAGCCCCGAGTCAACTCCTGGGTTGGCTGAGAAACCCCGAAGGTAGTCTTAAAAGGCTCTCAGCGGCCCCGATCATAAGGACACCCTTGGATCGATCGAAAAACCCTCGAGGCGGTTCAAGACCTATGGTCCTAATGACCCCGAGTCAACTTTCGGGCCGACCAAGAAACCCCCAAGGTAGTTTCAAAAAGCTCTCGGTGATCCTGTGATCATAAGGACATCCCCGGGCTGATAGAGAAACCTCTAAGGCGGTTCAAGACCTATGGTCCCGGTGGTCCCAAGTCAACTTCCAGATCGGTCGAGAAACCCTCGAGGTAGTTTCAAAAGGCTCTCGGTGGCAATTTAAGACCTATGGTTCCAACGGCCCCGAGTCAACTCTTGGGCTGGCCGAGAAACCCTTGAGGTGCTTCAAGACCTATGATCTCGGCAGCCCCGAGTCAACTCTCGGGCCGGTTGAGAAACCTCCCCCGCGATCATAAAAATACCCTCGGGCCGGTCGAGAAACCCATGAGGCGATTCAAGACCTATGGTCCCAGCAGCCCCGAGTCAACTCCTGAGCCGACCGAGAAAGCCTGAGGTAGTTTAAAAAGGCTCTCAGCAGCCCTATGATTATAAGGACACCTCCAGGCCGATCAAGAAACCCCCGAGGCGGTTTAAGACCTATGGTCCTGATGGCCCCGAGTCAACTCTTGGGCAGGCTGAGAAACCCCCGAGATAGTTTCAAAAGGCTCTCGGTGGCTCCACAATTATAAGGACACCCTCGGACTGGCCGAGAAACCCCAAGATGGTTCAATACCTATGGTCCCGACGGCCTCGAGTCAACTCCTGGGCCAGCCGAGAAACCCCTGAGGCAGTTCAAGACCTATGGTCCTGGTGGCCCCGAGTCAATTCTCGGGCTAACCGAGAAACCCTCGAGATAGTTTCAAAAGGCTTTCGGTAGCCCTGCGATCATAAGAACACCCCCGGGCCAACCGAGAAACCCTCGAGACGGTTCAAGACCTATGGTCTCGATGGCCTCGAGTCAACTCCCGAGCTAATTGAGAAACCCCTGAGGTAGTTTCAAAAGGCTCTCGACAGCTCCATGATCATAAAGACACCCCCGGATCGGCCAAGAAATTCTTGAGACAGTTCAAGACCTATGGTCTCGGCAGCCCCGAGTCAACTCCCATATTGACCGAGAAACCCCCCGAGGTAGTTTCAAAAAGCTCTCGGCGGTCCTGCGATTATAAGAACACCCCCGGGTCGACCGAGAAATCCCTGAAACGGTTCAAGACCTTTGGTCACGGTAGCCTTGAGTCAACTCCCGAGCTGATCGAGAAACCTTTGAGGTAGTTTCAAAAGGCTCTCGGTGGCCCCGCAATCATAAGGACACCTCCGGACTGGTTGAGAAACCCCCAAGGTGGTTCAAGACCTATGGTCCCGGCAGACCCGAGTCAACTCCCAGGCTAGCTGAGAAACCCTCGAGGTAGTTTCCAAAAGCTCTCGGCAACCCCGCGATCATAAGGACACCCCCGGGTCACCGAGAAACCCTCGAGGTAGTTTCAAAAAGCTCTCGATAGCCCCACGATCATAAGGACACCCTTGGGCCGACCAAGAAACCCTCGAGGCGATTCAATACCTATGGTCTCGGTGGCCCCGAGTTAACTCCTGGGCTGGCCAAGAAACTCCCGAGGTAGTTTTAAAAGGCTCTCAGTGGCCCTGCAATCATAAGAACACCCTCGGGCTGGCCGAGAAACCCCTAAGGCAATTCAAGATCTATGGTTCTGGTGGTCCCGAGTCAACTCTTGGGCCGACCGAGAAACCCCCAAGGTAGTTTCAAAAAGCTTTTGGCGGCCCTGCGATCATAAGGATACCCCGAGCTGACCGAGAAACCACCGAGGTGGTTCAAGACCTATGGTCCCGATAGCCCTGAGTCAACTCCTGGACCGATCGAGAAACCCTCGAGGTAGTTTCAAAAGGCTATTGGCAGCCCCGTGATCATAAGATCACCCCCAGACCAACCAAGAAACCCTTGAGGTGGCTCAAGACCTATGGTCCCAGTAGCCTCGAGTCAACTCCTAGTCCAACTGAGAAACCCCCGAGGTAGTTTTAAAAGCTTTCGGCAGCCCGTGATCATAAGGATAACTCCAGGCGATCAAGAAACCTCTAAGGTGGTTCAAGACCTATGGTCTCGAAGGCCCTGAGTCAACTCTCGGAGCGACCGAGAAACCCTAGAGGTAGTTTCAAAAGGCTCTCGGCGGCCCCACAATCGTAAGGTCACCCTCGGACTGGTCGAGAAACCCCTGAGGTAGTTCAAGACCTATGGTCCTGGTAGCCCCGAGTCAACTCCCAGGTCGGCCGAGAAACTCTCGAGGTAATTTCAAGAGGCCTTTGAAGGACCTACGTTCGGCATTAGCGCCCAAGGAGCACTTCATCAAATGCCAAGAGGTGGAGGCAAACCTAAGTGTCTTTATGAAGTATGTACATCATGTTGCTGACTCTCAAAGTATGCCAAAGAGAGTGAAGGCGTACCTAGTCAAGACTAAAAGCCAAAGCCAAGACATGATCACCAAGAAACTAAAGCGCTACGAAAAGCTAAGTCCATTATGCTTGAACAAAATATTTCTTTCATTAATCTAATTTCAGTATCATACAAAGAGACTAACTCTAGTCAGAATTACAAAAATGTGTCAAAAAGGAAAAGAAAATGAACTCTAGGGCTCAGTGGGTCCCGGCCCGTCTTCAGCATCGTTACTCTCCGGATCTTTTTCTTCGTCTTCGAACTGAATGCGTTCAAGGCCGCTTATTTTGAAGATCTGGGAGACCTTCTCCTTACACTTCTCAAAGCCTTGGAGGAAGGCGTTGATGGCCGCCTCACTCAACTCTGTGGCAAAATCAATGGAGCCTTTGTAACACTCCATGGCTTTCCGAGCTTGGGCTTCGGCGGTGGTTACCTTCTCCATAGCTTGGGCTTCAGCGGCGGCCAACTTCTTCGAAGCCTCTCGGGCTTGGGCCTCAGCGGCGGTCATCCTCTCCCAGGCGATTCGGGCATCCGCCTCTTCGAGGGCACATGCCCGCTCTCGCTAATTGATGGCATGTAGGGCCCAACAAAAGTGAGAGATTTTGTGCTCCTTTCTTGTGACAAGTGCTACGCACGTGACCATCAAGATTTAGGAGCGGGAGGGCATATGATGTGGCTGGTAAAAGCCACGCGTAAGTTAACGACCAAAATTACCTGACATCGGAAGTCGATAGGACGTTGGCGACCCCAGGTCCTAAGGCAGCCCCAGCTTCCCAGTGGCCCCAGTTCTCAAGCGACCCCAATTCTCAGGCGGCCCCAGTTCTTAAGTGGCTGCAGTTCTAAGGCAGCCCTAGTTCTCGGGCAGTCTCACCTCCTAGGCAGCTCCAACTCCTAGGCGGCCCCAGTTCTAAGGTATCATCATCTCCCCTCATCTCCGGGCTCAGCTTCAGCTTCCCAGGCAAGCCTTACTTCTGATAAGATTGGGCCCACCAACCACTTTTGACTCATATATGTCTAATAAGACAAGCTCCACTATCTCTGGCACAAACCTAAAAAGTTATCATCCATCATGAAGCTTTAACGACCCTAGATCAGATAAACCTGAAAAGCCATCATCCATCATGAAGCTTTAATGACTCCAGGATCAGTGAGCCCAAAAAGTCGCCATCTGCCATAAAGTACTAATCACCCAGTTCATATGGGATAAATCCCACTAACTCTGACATTTCATTCAAAAAAGTCATGGCTCATCATTAGATTCCAAGCTTTCCACATAAACTTCGAATACCAATAAAATGGGTAAGAGGGACCCCTAGCCAAGGTATGAACACTCAGACACTTAGAAAGTTGGAGGATCTCCCCAACTTCCTCTTTCGAGCTTATTCAAGTTCACGGCTGTGATTCTGATCACTAACTTGAGCATCAAAAGGTCCCTACTGGAATATCCGGTTTCCCAAAACTTCTTGCAGATCTTGGTGCGGAGATAAAGCTGTCTCAGCAAAGTCATGGAGCATCCACTGACGCTCAAAGACATCAGCTCGAGGTGATTAGGTACCATCATATAGAATGCCTACATTTGATTCACGCAATAATTTGATCGGCAATTATTAAGTATCCATCTGATATTGTATGTTTGATTGATAAAATAGATTATCATGAATTTAAATAAAATTATGCTAAATTTGTAAAAATATTTTTATGTTTTAAATTAAAAAAAATCAAAACAAAGCAATATTTTTAAATATAATAATTATATATTATATAAAATATATACAAACAGGAAGGAGGCATATGGTTGTCCATACTTTTTTGAAAACTTTATGAGTGTGGTGCTAAGCCAGAGTATGTCTATGATCTCATCCTCCTCGACTGATTGGACAATGAGATATGGGGGAAGTCAAGTGATATTTTAGATTTTCATTTTTTTTCCTCTTTAATCTTAAATATCATGTAAAAGATTTCAAAATTGATGGCCTACAGACCCATGACCCTACGACAATCCTTCCACGATCGTGTAATTAAGAACGCTGCATACATGCAAATTCCCGTGAAAGTCTTTTTCTCTCGGCGGTTGCTTGCTTTTAGATTCGTGCTCTCGGTGGTTGCTTGCTTGATCTCCGGCGTGGTTGGCTATGGCCGGTGTCCTTCCCAGCCATCGGTGGTCCGCGTCTTCCTCTCCTTGTTCTCATGGCAGTGGATGATGCTCGGGATGCTCGGAAGGCGTGGAACAGGGGGCACGATCCCGGGTACGAATGGGTTTCATCTTCCCCGTCTCCGGTGAAGGTGGCGGAGCTTGAGAGTCACTTCCCAGAGGTTATCCAAATCCTGGCTGAGGTCCTGGAGGCATCTAGTGCTTGTTGGAAGGAGAAAGCGGTCTTAGCACGGGCTTACCACCGCTGGGTTCCTCCGGAAGCCTTCGTTAGGGAGTTTCGGCGTGCAGGCATCTTCAGCAACATCCACACTGTATGCCTCGCTCACCGTTGCTATGTTTTCCATTTTGAGGACTCGGGAGCTCAGGAGCTCGTTAATGGCCGGTCGTGGGTTATCAATGAACAACCCATTGCAATTGAGAGTTGGCGACCGGATTTTGTTCCGGCCAGGGACTCTATGTTCTCGGCCCTTTTCTGGGTGCGCTTGCCGGCTCTGCCCATGGAGTATTGGGTTGATTCGGTGCTTGAAGCTATCCTGGCGCCGGTGGGGAAGTTCATCGTCGCCGACTCTGCAACTCGGTCTTTGTCAAGGGAAGCATTCGCCAGAGCATGCGTCCGAGTTGATCTCCAGCGGTCCCTCCAGCCTGATGTCAGAATCCAGGGGACGGCTTCTCCCTTCTGGCAGTCTTTTCAATTCGAGCATTTGACTGGAATTTGCTCCAACTACTGTTCAATTCATCTTTCGGGCCCTGCTCTCCATCTGCTTAGTCGTCTGACCCAGCGTTGGCTTCGCCGGGGCCGTTGTATGACCCCTAGATGTTGGTTACTCGCCAATAGAAATCCACTGCTCAGGCGGGGGTGCAGTCGATTCAGGTGGCTGGGTCCCCCTCCGTTGCTTCGGATTCTCCTCAGTTTACTGCGGTCAGGCGTGGAATTACGGCGGATGGGAGGGCTTCATCTGGCAAGCAGGCATAGCGGCATCCTCTACAGGCTGGCAAGGGGGGTGGAAGTGAGGCTGCGGCTCAGGTTCTCCAGTCAGCTGGCCCAGTGGTTTCAGAAGGATTGTCTAAGGGTGCCAATGCTAATGGATGTGTGCCGACAGGGGGGCTCCGTGCCGGTTTGATAAAATCACTGAGGCCTATAGCCTTGCTAAATGGCACTGATGCCTTGAGTTCAGACAAGCGGACTCTGACTCTAAAGAATCCATTTGCCCTTTTGGATGTGGGTAATGGGGACTGCAGCCTTGTGTCTCGGCCTGATGCTAACCAGGGTCCCTCCAAGCGGGCCAGGCCCGAGGATTCCTTATTCCTAAGATCGAGCTCAAATAGAGGAAATCGAAAAGGGAAAGGAATTTCTTCTAAGTTTAAGGACCCTAAGAAGAAAATAACATCTTTAGATCCTATGATCCCTTGCAATGTCCCGCCATTTTGGTCAACAAGCCTGATACGGCCTCTTGTAGTCAGATCATTGAATGTGACAAGCACTTGGGTCAATCATCGAAGGGTGAGATCCGGTGTCATGATTCGGCGCTATCCTGCCTTAAGGTGGCTATTCAAGACCAGTCCATGGATTCTGCCCTCCCCGTTGCTGCTTCCTGCTCTTTGGAATATGTAACTGAGGCCGATTCCCAGGGGGCTGGTAATATCCAGATGGATTGTAATTCTCAGATGGTAGAGGGTGGTGTGCTGAGCATAGGGCACCCTGCTGATTTGGCTATGGTTGAAGATCAGGGTGGGTCCCACCCTTCCCCCATTTTCTAATGAAAATCCTTATATGGAACGTCAAAGGAGCTCGAAAACCTGCTTTTCGATCCTCCTTTGCTCGATTGTTGCAGATCCATAATTTTGACATTTGCATTCTATTGGAAACTCGGTTATCGGGCGACAGTTTGGTTCACTTTCGGAAAATAGGCTGCCAGATCATGGTCTTCTTATGTAGTGGAGTCTGTTGGTCTATATGGTGGGATGGTTGCGTTTTGGCGCCACTCTTTGATTAAGGTTAATGCTTTTAATCAGTGTGATCAACAGATTGTTCTTCTAGTCTCGGAGGGCTCTTCTGACCCCTAGTTTCTGTTGGGAGCTTATGCTAGCACTGATTTCAGGGAACGTCGTGCTCTTTGGACTGAGAGTCTTTCTCTCCTTGCTCAGGGTATTCCTTCTATCTTGGCTGGTGACTTCAACTGCATTACTGCTGCTAATGAGAAGAGAGGTGGCAGGCAGGTTACTGATACTCCAGATATCATGGAGTTCAGATCCTTTATCTCCTCAGCTGATCTTCTGGATTTGGGTTTCTCGGGTTCCCAATTTACCTGGTGCAATAACCGCCAGGGCTCGGCTAGAGTTTGGCAAAGGTTGGATAGAGCCTTGGCCACTGCCCAATGGACTCAGATGTTCCCCGCTGCCACTGTCACTCATCTGCCTCGTGTCGCCTCTGGTCATTGTCCTCTCTTGATATCCACTGTCACTGACTTAGTGTAGCAGCGTCAGTTTAGATTTGAGTAGTTCTGGACCTCCTATCCCTCGGCTTGGTCTATCGTGGCTCAGGTTTGGCACCTACCGATGAGGGATAATGCTTCTTATCGTCTCTCTAGGCGGTTGGAGCTGCTGAGACGTCGTCTATCGAGATGGAACAGATTGGAGGCTGGCAATCTTGTGAGAAACATCGAGCATGTGGAAGCTGATATTGCCGCCTTGCAGAATAGGGAGGATCGGGATGGCTGTCTCTTTGATACTGATCTCTTCTCTCTCAGATCTAAGCTTGCTCTCCATCATTCCTTGCTTCTGCAGTAGGAGTCCTATTGGAGGCAGCGATCTGGGGTTCAGTGGCTTCGAGAGGGGGATCGCAAAACTAGATTCTTTCATCAGGCCACTCTGAAGCGTCGGGCTGCTAACAGGATTCAGCGGTTAGTTAATGCGGAGGGCAACTCCGAGGAGGATTCTGTTATTATCCAGGATCAGCTATTTCAGTTTTTCTATCTAGATGGACGGAGTCTACTAGGGTGGGGGCGCCGGTTGTCAGGGTTCCTTCATCTAAGAAGGTCTTTGAGCTCCAAAACAACATGCTGATCAGGCCTATCTCTGATGATGAGATCCGTTCGGCTTTATGGGACCTTGGGTCCGATAAGGCGCCTGGCCCGAATGGTTTTCCACCATTTTTCTTCCGTCATTATTGGGATATTGTCGGTCGGGAGGTCACCCAGGCTATCCACAGTGCTTTCCTATCCAGATCCATTCCTGCAGATTGGAATTAGACTCTCATCACCCTTATGCCGAAGCGCCCGGATGCCTCTTCTCCTCAGCAATTTCGCCCGATCAGTCTTTGCACTACCTTATATAAGGTTTGTGCTTGCCTTTTAGTCTCCCGTCTGCGGGTGGTCATTCCTCAGCTTATCTCTTCTGAACAAGGGGCTTTTGTCAAAGGCCGGAGCACTTCCAATAATGTCCTTATTGCGCAGGAGTTTATGCATGATCTCCAGAGAGCTCCGGCCAGGCAGTGTCTTATGGCTGTCAAGTTAGACATGGAGCGGGCCTACGACAGGATGAGCTGGAGTTTCATGCACCAAACCCTGCTTGAATTTGGTTTTCATGCTTTATTTATTGATTGGATTATGGCCTGCATCCAGAAGCCGTCATTCTCTCTAATTGTTAATGGAGTGCAGTCCCCTTTCTTCCAGTCTTCTGTGGGCCTAAGATAGGGTTGCCCATTATCCCGTTTTTGTTTGTTCTGGCTGCAGATGATCTATCTCGCGCTCTTCATCAGGCTCAGCAGGACGGGCGTATCACCCCCTTTATGGTTGCTTCCTCGGGGCCCCCCTTCTTCCATCTTTTTTTGTGGACGACTGCATCCTGTTGGGTCAGGCTTCTCTTCAGAATGCTGGTGGTTATAGCTCTATTATTCAGAGCTATTGTGGTGCTTCTGGCCAGAGGGTTAACTTAGATAAGTCTATGATCTGCTTCAGCCCTAAGACTTCCAAGTCAACCAGGGATGTCATACATCAATCTCTAGGCATCTCAATATGGCAGATGCACTTTCTTATTTGGTGACCCCTCTCTTGGCTAGGCGTCCTAGTATCAGTGATTATACTTACCTCGATCGATGCATTCGGGACCGGTTGGATGGTTGGCAGATGTCCAGCTTATCTATGATGGCGAGGATCACTCTTATTCGCTCAGTGCTTACGTCTCTCCCTATGTATCTTCTATCTAATGCAGTGGTCCCTATCACGTGTCTTCGAAGATTGGAGTGATGCTTCAGGAACTTTCTATGGGCTTCTATGCAGGACGGTCATGGTATTCATCTTCAGGCATGGGAGTCGATCTGTATGCCTCTGCGGGAGGGCGGCCTTGGTATCCAATCCTTGATTGCTAGGAGAGAGGCTCTATTGGCCAGGCATGCCTCGAGATTTATTCTTGATCCTCAATGTTTCTGGAGCTCCACTATGCGTGCGAGATATGGTGCTTGGCCTCCTTCTTCGGATTTTCTATCTACTCGGGGGCAGTCCTACTTTTGGAGAGAGGTGTGTCGTCATGCTCTGACTATCTTGAACAACATCTCCTGGATGATTGGTGACGGTGCCTCGGTTGATGTTGTTCAGGATTCTTAGATTTCGGATCTTCCCCTCTTTCGTTGGCCGTCATTCATTAGCTCGGAAGTTCCGCCTGGCATGAGAGTTCGGGAGCTCATTACTCAGGATTCTTCCTCTTAGGATTCCCAGGTTGTCGATAGGTTATTTGGGGAGGAGCTCTCTAGGCGGATTCTCTCCATTCCTATTATCCTAGGCCCCTCTCAGGATACTAGATTATGGCGTAGATCTTGTCTTCCTAGGGCTCGCACTTCGGATCTTATCGAGGAGTATAGATCCCAGCCTCTGGTCTCGAGGGATGCTATCTAGATTTGGAAGCTCTCCATTCATCCCAGGGTCCAGTTAGCCTCTGGTCTCGAGGGATGCTATCTAGATTTGGAAGCTCTCCATTCATCCCAGGGTCCAGTTATTTTTATGGAAGATCATGTGGAATTGCCTTCCCTGCTACTCCTTGCTTTCTAGAAGGGGTCTCCCTATTAAAGCGACTTGTCCGCTGTGTGGAGAGGAGGAGGAGACTATTGACCATGCGATCCTTTTATGCCACAGGTGGAGGCGGATTTGGATGCGGACAGGGTATATATGTGGAGTTGATGGTTCTGGTTCTCTGTGCTCCCAATTCCTTGTTGATATTCGGAGAGCCTCTCGACAGCGGAGCATTCTTTGGGCTATTACTGCCTATCAGATCTGGCTATCGCGGAACCAGGTTATCTTTGCTGATGTTACTATCTCTCCTCTTGGATTAGAGCGGAAGATCATATCTATGGTTGCTGAAAGTGCTCTTCTGTTCAAAGGTATTGATTTTTGCAACTCTGGCCACTGGGGATCCCCTGCTGTTATGGCAGCGAACCGTCACACGGTTTTTATATCTTGGGAGCCCCCCTTCAGGGTTTGTAAAAATCAACTTTGACGGGACTGTTCGGAGAAGACTCGCAGGGTCTGCTTTTGTTATTCGGGGGTCTGATGGTGCTTTATTGTCGGCTTGCAGTTTTGCTTCCTTAGACTCGTCGGTCCCTCTGGTTGAGCTTCATGCTGCATGGGCTGGTATTCTCATGCTGTTCGGAGACTTCATGCTCACAGCCTCTTCATTGAAGGTGATTCTCTGACTGTCATCCGGTGGATTCAGTCGGGTGATTGTGACTACACCCCCGACCAACCCTCTCCTCAGTGACATTCGTGCAATTCTGCATGGCTCTCCCAGAGTCCACATCCGGCACATCTACCGGGAAGCTAATTCAGCGGCTGACTGGGTAGCGTCGGCTGTGGCCCTTCATGTGGGATTTTGGTATTGGAATCAGGATGACCCCTGTCCCTTAGCTTTCAAGCAAATTTGTACTCTGATAATTCTGGGCTGACTTGCACTAGGATAGTGTGATCGCCCGTCTGTATCAAAAAAAAAAAAAGAACGCTGCATTAATTGGGTGAGCAGCCATAAATTAGGCAAATTATCCATCGCGTCGCTTGAATTTTTTTAACATTTTTTGAAAAAATATATAATTCATCAAAAAAATTTATTGATGAATTTCTTATTAAATATTTATTGAGATTTGATGATAAACCATAGCTAAAAGTTATCATGAATGATGAACGCACGATCATGGAGGCATCGTTCTTTATGGTTATCCATCGTACCTTCAATCATCATTCCACACGAGACGTATGCTTGCTGCGGTGCATGGGACGCATGGGTACCGTAAAACAAGAGCATGCCCCAAGTTCTTCTAGCATGTAATTTTCTGAAGGCTCCTGCCCAAGCCCTAATTAACCTATTGGTTTATTGGTCTATAGGAAGAAAAAGAACAACCAGAGCACGTTGATGAACTACTCGACACCAACCTTGGCCATCACCCATGGCACCAATAAGAGCCTGGAAAGCACCAAGAATAACCATGGCCAAGATGATGAATGACTTTAGGCAGGCATTTTCTAATGCATATATTTTTCTTTTTATTTTGAATGTAATTTAAGTGTTGAAAATCATTTTTCTAATGCACTCCTGGCAAGGTTTAACGAAAGAGGAATCATCCTGTAGCCGGACGCTACAACACTAGTGACTTAATTGGTAGAGAACACAATGAGAGAGAAAAGCCCAAATGAAACTGCTGGCTCTTCACGGTTGTTATTGTTGATGCCCGATCACTTTGAGTCGGCGTCCTTGAGCGTTGGCCGTTCCTCTACAGAAATATCGGAGCCCTTTCTTTGTCTTCAAAGCCTGCAAGAAGTCCCACGGCCGGATATTCCGGCGGGGTCCCTCCGACGCTCAAGTTAGTGCTCTGGACAACAACCGTGAGCTTGAGAAAGCTCGAAAGATCAAGACAGAGGCTCAGAATGAGCGTGTTGAGTTTTTCGAAGTTACCTCTTCTTACCTAATTTATTTACCTTTATACTCTGTGTAACTTGCTTGAGAAGTTTGGGTTCTTATCCTCTAGTGGGAATGGGTCACGTGGAGCCTTATGATGGACCATGACTTTTGAGTACTCATTTAGTCTGAGTGGCTAAAGTGTCATGATGACTGAGGACTTTTGGTGGGTGAAATGTCAGGGCTGACATCTGTGAGGCTCAAAATGCTGCCACTTGTCAAGACTTTATGATAAATGATAACTTTCGATAAAGCTTACCTCTTAGTGGGATGTCAGAGCTACAGGCGCCATCTCATCAGAGACAGATGACCACTTAATTATCTCATTAAAGTAAGTGGCCATAGTTTATTAATTCAGAAGATGATGTGATGAACAGTCTCTGTAGGGCCCACATGTGTCTGAGCCGTACCCTTTCAATTTGAAAGTCTCATATTCGTATTGCCCTCATTAATTAGACCTTAGTTTAAATCATGGACTGGGGCCGTCAAGAATTACCTGGAGGCCGCTAAGGAAGGACCGTTGGGGACTTGGGTCCGGTGAGGCTGTTATCGACTGAGGCCGGGGCCGCCTAGGACCGCTCGGGAGCCGCCAAGATCGATCTGACAGGGGCTGCCTGGGACCACTGTGGCCGCCCGGGAATGCTCGGGGCTGTGCATGCATGAGTTAGGCTAGGATGCTCATGGCCCCCGTGAAGGGAGAAAGGCCGTCTACGACGCTCGTGGCAGGAAATAGGGGCTGCCTGGGACCACTGTGGCCGCCTGGGAATGCTCGGGGCTGTGTATGCATGAGTCCAGCTAGGATGCTCATGGCCACCGTGAAGGGAGAAAGGCCGTCTAGGATGCTCGTGGCAGGAAATAGGGCCCACCTGGGACCACTGTGGCCGCCCGGGAATGCTCGGGGCTGCCTGGGATTGCGAGGTCATTTGATAGAGGCTGTTGCGGAAAGGCCAGAGGCCGTCATGGAAGGGCCGGAGGCCGTCTAGAATTTGCCAGGGGCCACCTAGAATGTCGGGGGCCGCCTAGGACTGGGAATAGAAGGGGCCGTCTAGAATTTGCCAAGGGCCACCTAGAATGTCGGGGGCCGCCTAGGACTGGGAACGGAAGGGGCCGCTTAACTAGGAGAAACTTTCGGGACCGTGACGGGTGTCCTGAAGCTTCATTACCGAAACTCCCTTATGTGCATGCATGAGGCCGTCCAGGCCGTTCCGGGGTCGCTGTGGCCATTATGGATTTGAGGGAATCAGGGGAGTGAGGGACCTAGAGGCCTCTATGGCCGGTATGGGCAAGGCAAAGGAGCCGGGGGCTGCCGCCTAGGATGACAGGGGAGGCCGCCTAGAGGGAGAGAGGCCACTGCGGGGCCAACTAGAGAAAGAGAAGGGCCGCTGTGGACTAAGGCTGGTGTCGTCGTGGATGACGACTGGGTACCGCCACGAACTGAGGCCGGGTGCCGTCGGATATTACTTGGAGGCCGCCTAGAATGGGGCCACTGCAGCCATTGTGGAAGGCGGTAGGCCGTTGTGGAAGGCCGTTGGGGAGTTTGAGGGAGTCCAAAGACCGCCAAGGATGGATCGGTGAGAGCAGCTCGGTTGTTCTCGACCGCTGTGGAAAGGGCCAGGGGCCGCCACAGAAGCCGCAAGCCGCGTGGATGATTTGGCATGAGGCTGTCATGGACGACTCTGCCGTTGGAGAACGGAGATCTAGGAACCTCTAAGAGGCCATCTACACCCATCCTTAATTAGTCTTATAATAGCATTTGATATGGTTGGTAAACAGAAAGTAAGTTCGGGGTCCTAGGCGGCCCCCAGGTCTTGGGCGGCCCCTAGTCCTAGGCGGCCCCCAGGTTCTGGGCAGCCTCATGGTCCTAGGCGGCCCCCGGGTCCTGGGTGGTCCCTGGTCCTAGGCGGCCTCCAGGTCCTGGATGGCCCCTAGCCCTAGGTGGCCCCCAGGTCCTGGGCGGCCCCTAGTCCTAAGCGGCCCCCAAGTTCTGGGCGGCCCCCGGCTTCTGGGCGGCCCCTAGCCCTAGTCGGCCCCTAGGTTCTGGGCGGCCCCCAGCTTCTGGGCGGCCCCTAGTCCTAGGCGGCCCCCAGGTTCTGGGCGGCCCCCAGCTTCTGGGCGGCCCCCTAGCCCTAGGCGGCCCCCGGGTCCTGGGCGGCCCCTAGCCCTAGGCGGCCCCAGGTCCTGGACGGCCCCTAGTCCTAGGCGGCCCCCAGGTTCTGGGTGGCCTCCAGGTCATGGATAGCCCCTAGCCCTAGGCGACCCCCAGGTCCTGGGCGGCCCCTAGTCCTAGGCGGCCCCCAGGTTCTGGGCGGCCTTCAGGTCCTGGACGACCCCTAGCCCTAGGCGGCCCCCAGGTCCTGAACGGCCCCTAGTCCTAGGCGGCCCCTAGGTTCAGGATGGCCTCCAGGTCCTGGACGGCCCCTAGCCATAGGCAGCCCCCAGGTCCTGGACGGCCCCTAGCCCTAGGCAGCCTCCAGGTCCTAGACGGCCCCTAGCCCTAGGCGGCCCCCGGATCCTGGGCGGCCCCTAGCCCTAGGCGGCCCCCAGATCCTGGGCGGCCCCTAGCCCTAGGCGGCCCCCAGGTCCTGGACGGCCTCCAGGTCCTGGACGGCCCCTAGCCCTAGGCAGCCCCCAGGTCCTGGGCGGCCCCTAGTCCTAGGCGGTCCCCAGGTTCTGGGCAGCCTCCAGGTCCTAGACGGCCCCTAGCCCTAGGCAGCCCCCAGGTCCTGAACGGCCCCTAGTCCTAGGTGGCCCCAGGTTCTGGGCGGCCTCCAGGTCCTGGACGGCCCCTAGCCCTAGGCGGCCCTCAGGTCCTGGACGGCCCCTAGCCCTAGGCGGCCCCCAGGTTCTGGGTGGCCTCTAATCTTGGAATCATTCTCGTATCAAAAGCACTAAACGCGAGGAGCTGTCATGTCCTGAACAGAAATCGAGAATCATTAAGCATCATGACGCTTTAAATGACTCGAATAAGACAAACGCTGGAGCATTACCATCCATCGAAAAGCTCGAATAAAGGAGATACTGAGCACCTATTTTAGGGCCAGATAACTCTTCTCTGACTCTGACATTCCCACTAACCCTGACATTCCCTTGGGAAAACCGAGATCATCATGAAGATCCTTAGATTCCAGAGCAAGTTTCTTAATACCTTTGCTAATAATTATCGATAAATAACCACGTGGCATGCTCTCGTCTGAAGCTAACTTTTATCTTACACGTTGACTTTCTAGCCGGAAAAAAGAAAGAAAGAAAAAATGACTCGATGCTGACGATATGATGATGAAAAGGAGAAAAGAACATTTTGGGAAAAGGCTCGAAAGAGATAAGAGGAAGGGAAGGGGGTTCTTCGGGGGGCTCTCTCTTCCTTCAGTAGGAGATCTCGTAACAAAGAAAACTATACTGGTAATTCAGCATTAACAGATTGGCGCGCCAGGAAGGGGGACGTCGCAGCGGCGAGTAACTCTTGTTCTATGAATATGAGCTCTAGATCTCCGGAAGAGGATCCTTCTGATTGGTCTGGGAGGCATCTCTTGCCTCCCAACCATGGTCGCAAGATTCTTGGCTCTTCTGAGCCAGTGAAGTCAAACCCTCCGGTTTCTTCCTCGCTACTGCCAGCTCCAGCTATTCCTCAGGACCCACTGGTGATCCTAACCCAGCAAGTTCAAACCCTTGTTGGGATGGTTCAGCAGATGCAGGAACAACATTCTAGAGGAGCCCGGCAATGGCTCGAGCCACCTCTGTTGCCCAGATCGGCTACTCCTATCAGCCGACAATCAGCTCAAGGGAGATCCCCTCCGACAAAGCCTCTCCGCCCCTATTCCTCAGGAGGGCTTCACTCTCAAAGTTCCCAGGGCGGTTCGCGCTCTCTCACCCGTTCCCCAGGCAGCCCACCTGCCGGGCGGCGGCGGGGAAGGAGCCTTATGCGGAGCACCGCCGGTGGCATCGTCGGTCCGCATCTTATTCCCCTGAGCCAGCCGGGGGACATATGGCTGATTAGATGGAGAGGGCCCTTGATGAGCAAGATCGAAGGCTGGAGGAGCTTAGTCAAAGAATTAACAATCAGCCGGGGTCAGATTATGATACCCGCCCTCCTCTTACTCGGCGAGTTATGGAGGAACCTATTCCAAGGAGATTTCGGTTCCCCCAACTGGACCCCTATGACGGCACCACTGATCTCCTGGATCATCTGGAGAGCTATAAAGCCATTATGCAAGTCCAAGGAGCGACTGATGCCCTCCTGTGCATTTCCTTCCCGGCCACCCTCCGTAAGGCGGCCCGTGTTTGGTACTCTCGTCTGCCTTTGCGTAGTATTGATTCTTTTCAACAACTGAAGAGGTCTTTCTTGGCTCATTTTGACGCTTGTCAGAAGATTCCTCGAGTAGCAGACGGCTTGTTCTCCGTGCAACAGCAAGAAGGAGAACCTCTGAAAGACTTTATAACCCGTTTCAAGGTAGCGGCCCTGGAAGTCTATCATCTTGATGATGCGGTGGCCATGCTGGCTTTAAAGCGGGGGCTCCGTCCCTCCCGTTTTACCTATTCTCTGGACAAGAGATCTCCTTGCTCTTATGCTGACCTCTTGAGCCGCGCGCAGAAGTACATCCGTGCTGACGAAGCTGATTCATCAAGGAGAGGTGCACAGGAGAGGACTGGCAAGAGACCCACTCGTCCAGAGTTGAGCAAGCCCCCTCCCAAGAAGTCCGAACCTTCGCGCCGACCGACTGACCGCCGCAAGAGCCTAGCCCCCAGAGAAGACCATCTTACACCCCTCCTAGCGCTCCGGGCTCATATCCTTATGAAAATTGAAAATGAGCTTTATTTACGACGTCCACCCCCGTTGAAGAAGAGCGCTGCGCGCGACAGGAGCCGTTATTGCCGTTTCCACAGAGATTACGGTCATGACACTGAAGAATGTCGGAATTTGAAGCAAGCCATCGAAGAACTCATCCAGAGAGGATACCTTGGGCAGTACATCCAGAAGAAAGAGGCTCCTCCCATACCAGCTTTGATGGGACCTCCTCCCGCTCAAGCCAACATCGATAACACCCCGACAGAGTGGATGGTGGGCATGATTTCCCGTGGAGGAGCATCATCTTCTAAGAGGCCAAGGGGAGGGGGAGAATTAGATGATGTAATCCCTTTTAAGGGAGATATAGGGGGGTAGTGTTGTAAAAGATGATAGCGTCGTCGTTTCAATGACGGTCGCTAAACACCCTGTAAAGAGGATCTTAATCGACAGTGGAAGCTCCGCTAATGTGCTTACTTATGATGCATTTCTTCGGATGAATTTATCTCCTGACTCTCTTCGACCTGTAGCCGTCCCTCTAGTCGGTTTCACTGGAGACTCTATACGAGTGGAGGGCGAGATTACCCTACCGGCGATGGCAGGATCGCCGCCATGTCAGAGCATGGTAATGCTGGACTTTCTGATGGTTCGGGTTCCCCTGGCCTACAATGCCATTCTCGGCCGCCCCGGGTTGAATATATTAGATGCAGTTATATCTACCAAGCGCCTATTGGTGCAGTTTCCTACCAACCAAGGAGTCGGCGAGATGCATGGAGAGGTAAACTCGGTTAGACCCTACTATCATCTAGCTCCTAGTCCCCAGGTGGTTAGAATTCCCTCGGTCGCTGAGTCGTTTGATCCCAGAGAAGTTGAACGGAGGGGAGAGCCAGAGGAGCGTCTGATATCTTGCCCCCTGGGAGGTGATTCCACCAAGACCGTGCAAATTGGTGAGCTCCTCCCCCCTGAAGT
Organism: Calamus simplicifolius; assembly: GCA_900491605.1. Taxonomy (NCBI): domain Eukaryota; kingdom Viridiplantae; phylum Streptophyta; class Magnoliopsida; order Arecales; family Arecaceae; genus Calamus; species Calamus simplicifolius. The sequence goes on from UESW01003892.1 coordinate 1,310,669, forward strand.
CTGGGATTAGCTCCTAGCCTTCTTATCGGCGAATGCGGATGTCTTCGCCTGGAAAATGACGGACATGGTCGGGATTCCCCCGGAGGTGATTACTCATCAACTTAATATCAACCCAAGCTGCCGCCCTATCCACCAGAAGAAAAGGAGTTTCGTCCTGAGCGGCAGAGGATCATTGACGAAGAGGTGGATAAATTGCTTATGGCCGGTCATATTCGGGAGGCACAATATCCTGATTGGCTAGCCAATGTGGTCATGGTCCGAAGGCCAGCGAAGGATGGAGGATATGCATTGATTACACCGATCTTAACAAAGCTTGTCCTAAGGACAGTTTTCCGTTGCCGCAGATTGACCAGTTAGTAGATTCAACCTCTGGTTATGAACTTCTTAGCTTCATGGATGCTTTCTCGGGGTACAACCAGATAAAATTGAACCCCTTGGATGAAGTGCATACTTCTTTTATCACTGAGAAGGGCATCTATTGTTATAAAGTAATGCCCTTCGGATTGAAGAATGCAGGAGCTACCTATCAGAGGCTGATGAACAAAGTTTTTAAAGACCAGCTCGGCCGCAACATGGAAGTATATATAGATGATATGTTGACAAAGAGCACCTGTGCCACTGGCCATGTCGCCGACCTGTAGGAGACTTTCCACAACCTTCGGCTCCATAGAATAAAGCTCAACCCACGCAAATGTGCGTTTGGAGTTACTGCAGGGAAATTCTTGGGTTTCTGGTGACCCGACAGGGAATTGAGGCAAACCCAGAGAAAATTCAAGCCATTCTTGATATGAGGCGGCCAGTATGTAAGAAAGAGGTACAACAACTCACCGGGAGATAGCAGCATTAAGCCGATTTTTGTCAAGATCGACGGAGAGGTTTTTACCCTTCTTCAAGGTCCTACATAAAGCGGACGGTTTTGAGTGGACGGAAGACTGTCAACGAGCCTTTGAAGAACTTAAGGAGTTCTTGTCCACACCGCCCCTGTTGTCTAAACCGGAGGAGGGAGAAAAGCTCTTCCTCTATCTTGCGGCTTCCTCGGAAGCCATCAGTTCCGTTCTGGTGCGTGTCGGCGACCACGCCACTCAAAGACCTGTATATTATACCAGTAAGGTACTTCATGGTGCAGAAGAGAGGTATTCCAGGATGGAGAAGGTCATTTTTTCTTTGTTCATCTCCGCCCGACGACTCAGACCCTACTTTCAGGCTAATCCTATAGTCGTGCTCACTGATCAGCCTCTCAGAGCCATTTTGTCTCGCCCTGATACCTCTGGCCGGTTGGCCAAGTGGGCCATCAAGCTAGGGGAATTCGACTTGTCATTTCAGCCCAGAGCATCTTTGAAATCCCAGGTCTTGGTCGACTTCCTAGTAGAGTGCACTTGGTCTGAAGAGCATCAAGAGGAGTCCCCCCGGATTCTTTTAGATATCGACGAAGAGAATGATAAGGCGTGGGTCCTCCACGTCGATGGATCCTCCAACTCCCAGGGGAGCAGGGCTGGTCTTATTCTCGCCAGCCCAGAGGGTGTGGTGCTGGAGTACGCTCTTCGTTTCCTCTTTGAAGCTACTAACAATCAAGCCGAATATGAGGCCTTGTTAGCCGGAATCAAACTAGCACATGGGATGGGAATCAAGCATCTCCGAGCTTTCACTGACTCACAGCTTATTTCTGCCCAGGTGTCTGGGGAGTATGAGGCTCGGGATCCTGTTATGTCCCAGTATCTAAGCAAGGTTAAACTACTAATTCCCTTGTTAGATCACTTCACCATTAGTTACATCCCTAGAGGGGAAATGCTAGAGCTGATATGTTGGCCCGACTTGCTACGTCCGCGGACAGCTCCATGGGCAAAACCTACATTGAGTATCTGGAGACACCTAGCATCGAGGCCGCGGAAGAAGCTTTACCAGTTGCCCAAGAAGAAACTTGGATGGACGTTTATATCTGATACTTGAAGGACGACGTCCTCCCAGTTGACCATAAGGAAGCCAGGCTACTCAAGCGGAGGGCCTCCAAGTTTGTACTGCTAGATGGCCGACTCTACAAGAGATCCTTTTCCCAACCTCTCCTCAAGTGCGTCAGCTCGGCAGACGCGGATTATATTCTTAGGGAGATTCATGAAGGCATTTGTGGGAATCATTCAGGAGGTCGATCTCTGGCGCGTAAAGCCCTCCGACAAGGATATTATTGGCTGACTATGCAAGAAGATGCAACTGAACTAGTGAAAAGATGTGGCCAATGTCAATGGTACGCCTGTATTCAGCGGCAACCGGCTTCTCAGTTGAACCCTCTTTTTGCTCCCTGGCCTTTCGCTCAGTGGGGCATGGATATTCTCGGCCCTTTCTCTCCGGCATCGGGACAGCGAAAATTCCTACTTGTCACCGTCGATTATTTTACTAAGTGGGTCGAAGCCGAAGCACTCACCAAGATCACTGAAGCCAAGGTCAAAGCCTTTTTCTGGAAAGCCATCATTTGTTGATTCGGCATACCTCATACTCTTGTCACTGACAACGGCCGACAGTTCGACAACGTTGCCTTCAAGACTTTTTGCGCCGATCTCGGCATCACGCATCGATTCGCCTCCGTCGGCCATCCACAATCTAATGGAGAGGCTGAGGTTACGAATCGTATGATATTGCGGGGACTGAGGACCAGGCTGGATACGTCCAAAGGGAAATGGGTGGAAGAACTCCCGAGTGTGCTCTGGGCATACCACACAACTCCCAGGACACCGACAGGAGAGACACCATTTAATCTGGTTTTTGGTTCCGAAGCTATTATCCCAGTCGAGATTGGCCTGCCAAGCATTCGAGTAGAATCATATGACAAAGCTGATAACCTCCCTAATTTAAGAGCCAGTCTCGACCTCATTGATGAAGCGAGGGACCAAGCTCAAGTTAGAATGGCGGCCTATCAGCAGCGGGTGGCGAGATATTATAATACCCACGTTTGCTCCAAAAACTTCCTTCAAGGAGACTTGGTTCTGAGAAAGGCTTCAGTGTCCAAACCAACGGAGGGGGGCAAACTATCCCTGAACTAGGAGGGGCCCTACCGAGTAGCAGAAGTCCTTCACCATGGAGCGTACCGACTTGAAGATCTAAATTGGCGACCGATCCCCCGAACATGGAACGTGGATAATCTCCGACAATACCATCAGTAATGTAATGAATGTACTTATCCAAAAATTAATGAATGCACATATTTGGAGATCTTCTATGAATCAATCCTTCAAGGGAGCTCGGCGGCCCCACAGCCCTAAGGACACCCCCGGGCTGGTATCACTTACCCCTGAGGAGGTTCAAGTCCATGACTTAGGCGGCCCCGAGTCAAACTCTTGGGCAGGTATCCGACTACTCCCAAGAAACAATCCTTCAAAGGAGCTGGGCGGCCCCACAGTCCTAAGGACACCCCCGGGCTGGTATCACTTACCCCTGAGGAGGTTCAAGTCCATGACTTAGGCAGCCCCGAGTCAAACTCTTGGGCAGGTATCCGACTACCCCCAAGAAACAATCCTTCAAAGGAGCTGGGCGGCCCCACAGTCCTAAGGACACCCCCGGGCTGGTATCACTTACCCCTGAGGAGGTTCAAGTCCATGACTTAGGCGGCTCCGAGTCAAACTCTTGGGCAGGTATCCGACTACCCCCAAGAAACAATCCTTCAAAGGAGCTGGGCGGCCCCACAGTCCTAAGGACACCCCCGGGCTGGTATCACTTACCCCTGAGGAGGTTCAAGTCCATGACTTAGGCGGCCCCGAGTCAAACTCTTGGGCAGGTATCCGACTATCCCCAAGAAACAATCCTTCAAAGGAGCTGGGCGGCCCAACAGTTCTAAGGACACCCCCGGGCTGGTATCACTTACCCTTGAGGAGGTTCAAGTCCATGACTTAGGCGGCCCCGAGTCAAACTCTTGGGTAGGTATCCGACTACCCCCAAGAAACAATCCTTCAAAGGAGCTGGGCAGCCCCACAGTCCTAAGGACACCCTCGGGCTGGTATCACTTACCCCTGAGGAGGTTCAAGTCCATGACTTAGGTAGCCCCGAGTCAAACTCTTGGGCAGGTATCTGACTACCCCCAAGAAACAATCCTTCAAAGGAGCTGGGCGGCCCCATAGTCCTAAGGACACCCCTGGGCTGGTATCACTTACCCCTGAGGAGGTTCAAGTCCATGACTTAAGCGGCCCCGAGTCAAACTCTTGGGCAGGTATCCGACTACCCCCAAGAAACAATCCTTCAAAGGAGCTGGGCGGCCCCATAGTCCTAAGGACACCCCCAGACTGGTATCACTTACCCCTGAGAAGGTTCAAGTCCATGACTTAGGCGGTCCCGAGTCAAACTCTTGGACAGGTATCTGACTACCCCCAAGAAACAATCCTTCAAAGGAGCTGGGCGGCCCCACAATCCTAAGGACACCCCCGGGCTGGTATCACTTACCCCTGAGGAGGTTCAAGTCCATGACTTAGGCAGCCCCGAGTCAAACTCTTAGGCAGGTATCCAACTACCCCCAAGAAACAATCCTTCAAAGGAGCTAGGCGGCCCCACAGTCCTAAGGATACCCCCGGACTGGTATCACTTACTCCTAAGGAGGTTCAAGTCCATGACTTAGGCGGCCCCGAGTCAAACTCTTAGGCAGGTATCCGACTACCCCCAAGAAACAATCCTTCAAAGGAGCTGGGCGGCCCCACGGTCTTAAGGACACCCCTGGGATGGTCTCGGTGGCCTTACGATTTTAGGAACCTCCCCAGAACAATACCGTTCCTCCTGAGATAATATGCCTGAAAAACGACCCTGGAATTCAAATTTAGCACCAACTTACGGGCGGACCCCTCATTCCCCCTACGTAATGGGTAAAAATTAGAACTTGAATAGTTGAAGTATCGAGTGAGTAAAAAGTAGCATTCACTCGTTTAAAAGCCAGATCGCTGTAAAGCTTTATAAAGTACTGCCCACAAGCCGGCATCAACTGATTTACAAAAAGGGTCCCCTAAGGACAAAATCAAGAACAAAAAGATAAAATCAAGGCAAGCCTAGATGCCTCCCATTAGTTCTCGGGACGCCCCCTCTCGGTAGTCAGCCCAGAGGCTGGTTCCTCGGTTGTAGGCGCTCCTATGGCAGGGTCTTTAACTGTCACCGCCCTGTCCGCCGCACTTTCAACCTCAACGTCAGAAGTTTCTTCATCATCCTCAGGTTGAAAACGTTCAAGGCTTTCTAATTTGAAGTGCCGAGATAGTCTCCGTTTGCACCTCTCAAAACCCTGAACGAAGGCGTCCATAGCGGCCTCATGCAGTTCCGACACAAAATCTGGAGAACCCTTATATTTTTCGATGGCTTCCTGAGCCCTAGCCTCGGCCGCGGCCACCCTCTCCTGAACCTCCGTCTCCATTGCCGCCATCTTGTCCAGAGCCTCCTTCGTGTCCCTCTCGGCCAAGGCCAATTTCTCCACAGCGTCGCGAGCTGCGGCCTCTGCGTTGTCGGCCCGGTTCTCAGTATGTTCTAACCTGAGAACCGTTCCCTTTAACCTTTCTTCCGTAGGCAACAGCTTTGCCCGGACTTCAGATAGTTGGGCATCCAAGCTCCGTAGCTCCTTCTCAGCCCTCTCCCGCCACGCTCGATAGTCTTCCTAGACAATCTGAAGGTCATGTAAGGCCTTCGATTCCCGAGCCTTCGTTTCCACCAATTCTTTATCCAAGCTCTCACTATGAGACTTGGCCTTGGTCAGGTCCTCACGAAGCACGAAGAGACCGTTAGACATCTGTAGTATACAATCGATAAATACCAGAACTCCGTAATTACAAAAGGAGGAAAAGGGAAAAGATCATAACCCTACCTGGAGCGCGGCTGTGAACATGGTGTCAAAAGACTCCTCCAATGATAGACTCCTCATTTTGGCCTGAAATCTGGACAGGATCGAAAGCTTGAGAACTATTTCTGATAGACAACTTTTATACGAGGCGCTCTGGCTAGGCATTTGGGAAGGTTGAGGCGGACTCCTTAAGGTGTCCGAGGGAGCGGAGGTGCCTGCTTCTCTCAGCGATGATGGGTCAGACGGGTTGGTCTCGACGACCTCTGTGCTCCCAAACGACCCCCCGACGCCCCTAGCAAGAGATGAGGCGGCCGTCAGTAGGCTCCCCTCGGCAGGGCCCTCTATCGGTATTCCATCGGGAGGATTTTCCTCTCCCTCGCCCTCCTCTATTAGTGTTGCTTCAGGGAGAGCCGTTAGGGGTTGAGTACTACGACCCGGTTCCCGCTGGCAAGGCCTTTTAGGCTCAATTCCTGCCATGCCGTGGTCACTTCCTCCTCTCTTTCGAAGACCCGATATCAACGAATCTTGAGAAAACCTCATTGCTGCAATACAGAGAGCACGAGGTTAGCTAAAAAGAGGGCACAGGATATACTAGCTATAAAAATAATATGCACACTAAGGGACATCTATTCAAATACCAGATGTCCAAACAAGCAAGGAAATTACAATAATAATAATAAAACTCTTCGAGGCTCACTGGGCGCTGCAGCCAGAGACACCGGCACGAATGCGATCTCCCGAAGATTGTCCTCCGATAGCAGTTCCCTACTGGGGGGCACGATGGTGGAAATCAAAGTGTTGAATAGTTCACGGTCTCCCTCATCAACACTTAAGTTCTGGTTAGAGCTAGTATCCGGAATACCCCAGTCTACGCCTAGCCCCTCCAAATGTGCGTAAAAGAACCGTGACTTCCACCCTTTAATTTTGGAAGGAAGGTTAAGCTTAAGGACTCTCTTAGGCCTCGACGCAAAGCTCCACCACCCATCCCTTACAGGGTTTCGGATCCTATACAACGCCCTAAATAAAGAGAGCCAGGCGGAAGCTCCGTGAAAATAACAAAGCACCAGGAATGAAAAGATGACGCGAATGGAGTTGGGGGTAAGTTGTGCGGGAATGAGGTGATACCTATTCAACAAGTTTATAAAGAAAGGGTGCAAGGGCAATCGTAGACCGCCCTTACAAAATTCTTCATACAATGCAACCTTTCCTGGTTGCGTTAGGATAACCCTATCCTCGGGGAGGGGAACGGAAAGCCAAATGTTGCTGGGAATCCCAAACTGGGCCCTAAGGTTCCTAAGGTCTTGGGAAGTTGTAATTGAGGTGACCTCTGCTGGGCCGGCTGATTTAGAAGTAATTGCCGGGAGCCCTACCTCACAGCTGGTGGATGAAGAAGAAGCCCTAGGGGATCGGGGTAACGACCTAGACACAGGCCGCGCAGGCCGGGCGACAGGTTGATCCCCGCGGATGGCCACCCCTCCGAGGGCCTGGCGATGCGCCTGAAGAATCTCTTCACGGGAGGGCTCGATCATAGGGCTTTTACCTTTTCTATCTTGGGAGGGATCCATGGAAAAAGAAAAAGGAGAAGAAGGAGTCAACTAACCTGGACTTGGAGAAGTAAGACCGCGGAAGACTCTACAAAATAAAAGGCAAAGGGATATAGGGGACGGGCCCTTTTTTATATTTTGGATGCAGCGCCTCGAGCGCCTCAAAGCCACATGGCGATCCCCGAGGGGGACCGGATAGGCGAAAAGATACTATCTACCTAGAGATATGTGCCCCCCCTTCCCCCTTTTTTTTTCTTTTCATGAAACGACACTTATCGAATGCAGAAATTTGAAATTTAAACTTTTCCGCCCCTCTCCCTTGCGCATGTGCAACGCACCTGAGTACAAGGGACATGGGCGAGGGGGCATATGATATGGTTGGTAAACATAAAGTAAGATCGGGGTCCTAGGTGGCCCCCAGGTCCTAAGCGGCCCCTAGTCCTAGGCGGCCCCCAGGTTCTGGGCAGCCTCATGGTCCTAGGTGGCACTCGAGTCCTGGGCGGTCCCTGGTCCTAGGCGGCCTCCAGGTCCTGGACGGTCCCTAGCCCTAGGCGGCCCCCATGTCCTGGGCGGCCCCTAGTCCTAAGCGGCCCCCAGGTTCTGGGCGGCCCCCGGCTTTTGGGCGGCCCCTAGCCCTAGGCGGCCCCCAGCTTCTGGGCGGCCCCTAGCCCTAGGCGGCCCCCAGGTCCTGGACAGCCCCTAGTCCTAGGCGGCCCCCAGGTTTTGGGCGGCCCCCGGGTCCTGGACGGCCCCTAGTCCTAGGCGGCCCTCAGGTTCTGGGCGGCCTTCAGGTCCTGGATGGCCCCTAGCCCTAGGCGGCCCCCAGGTCCTGGGCGGCCCCTAGTCCTAGGCGGCCCCCAGGTTCTGGGCGGCCTTCAGGTCCTAGATGGCCCATAGCCCTAGGCGGCCCCCAGGTCCTGAATGGCCCCTAGTCCTAGGTGGCCCCCAAGTTCCGGGCGGCCTTTAGGTCCTTGACGGCCCCTAGCCCTAGGCGGCCCCCAGGTCCTGGACGGCCCCTAGCCCTAGGTGGCCTCCAGGTCCTGGACGGCCCCTAGCCCTAGGCGGCCCCCAGGTCCTGGACGACCCCTAGTCCTAGGCGGCCCCCAGGTTCTGGGCGGCCTCCAGGTCCTGGACGGCCCCTAGCCCTAGGCGGCCCCCAGGTCCTGGGCGGCCCCCAGGTTCTGGGCGGCCTCCAGGTCCTGGATGGCCCCTAGCCCTAGGCGGCCCCTAGGTCCTGAATGGCCCCTAGTCCTAGGCGGCCCCCAGGTTCTGGGCGGCCTCTAGGTCCTGGATGGCCCCTAGCCCTAGGCGGCCCCAGGTCCTGAACGGCCCCTAGCCCTAGGCGGCCCCCAGGTCCTGGGCGTCCTCTAATCTTGGAATCATTCTCGTATCAAAAGCACTAAACACGAGGAGCTGTCGTGTCCTGAACAGAAATCGAGAATCATTAAGCATCATGACGCTTTAAATGACTCGAATAAGACAAACGCTGGAGCATTATCATCCATCGAAAAGATCGAATAAAGGAGATACTGAGCACCTATTTTAGGGCCAGATAACTCTTCTCTGACTCTGACATTCCCACTAACCCTGACATTCCCTTGGGAAAACCGAGATCATCATGAAGATCCTTAGCTTCTGGAGCAAGTTTCTTAATACCTTTGCTAATAATTAAGAACATTTTGAATTTCTAGTCTGAAGCTAACTTTTATCTTACACGTTGACTTTCTAGCCGGAAAAAAGAAAGAAAGAAAAAATGACTCGATGCTGACGATATGATGATGAAAAGGAGAAAAGAACATTTTGGGGAAAGGCTCAAAAGAGATAAGAGGAATGGAAGGGGGTTCTTCGGGGGGCTCTCTCTTCCTTCAGTAGGAGATCTCATAACAAAGAAAACTGTACTGGTGATTCAGCATCAACAACATTTAATCCACAGACAGTTTCCTCTACTTAGCTGGGCAGCGGGTGGGCTGCTGCCGGTGTTGTTTAGGCTTCATAGAACCTTAGGAAACAGAGACTGTTGTGAAGACGGAGCCGCCGTCTGGGACCATCATGGGAGATGGATGCCTGGTGCCGCCCAGAATGGACGAAGGAGGCTGGTGGGGGCACCGGTTGGGAAAAGCCGCTGAAGAAGACTTAGCCGTTGAGGTCGTTGAGGAATGTGGATGGGATGAGGTTGGTGTCCGAGCGGAGAGCCTAAGACGGGCTACTGGCGCGTTCATGGTATTTTAGTATGCTGCATGCGATGATCAGTCCATTTCTGACCGAGAGGTCTAGAGCGGAAAGAATGGGACGGCCTGGAGTTCTCCCTGTTCCGTTAGCTAAGCTCAGGGAGAGATGGGAGGCCTATCGAGATGGGCCTTTCTCCCCCTCTCGCCCTTCTCTTACGCTCTCTTGTCAGGGCCATTAGACGTTATTTATTGTCTGCCATGAAGCACCTCACAAGGCTATTTAATAATTAAGACTTGTGGCAGAGGAGAGAGAGAGAGGGCGCGCGCTTGGGGCTACCATAGAAGAAACCGTCGTCTTAGGTTGCCGAGGGCCATTGAGGAAGCTGAACGGCTGGGAAAGACTGTTGAGAATGGCTCGATAGGTCCATCCGTGGTCAACAGCCGAGCACGTACATGTCTCCCGTCTGAAGACAAATATCAGGAAAGATCGTTCAGGATCAAACTACCGTAGTTTTTTTTTATGGGCCTATTAACTGGCCCCATCAGATGCCCCCCACACTCCTTGAGCTTGTAGATCCTGCACTAGCCAAGCTGAAGGAGTGTAGAACTTTTCAAGCGATGTTAGGGGTAAATTGATTACTTTGTGGCCGTCACATAAAGCAGCACACGCTAATTTTTGAGAGGATGTTCATCAACTAGCCGCTGAGGCAAAGACAAAGCTGATGACGCTTTCGGAGGTGACATTAGGTGCCGAGCTGGCCTCGGGTTCTGACGCCGACCGGAGTTGGGCTTAGGTACCGAGCTGGTCTCGGGCTTTCAAGGCCACCAAGACTACAGGATTTGAACCATCTCAGAGGTCTCGCACGCCGATCTAGGGGTTTGACTTGGGGCCGCTCAGAATCCCAAGTTTAAACCTTCGGGAGTTTCTTGTGCTGGCCCAGGGCGCCCATGCCCTTTTCGGATTAGATGTTGAGGCCGTTTGAAACCAGCCCGAGGGCAGGCTAGGGGCCAAACATGACTGTGGCCGCCTAGGACTAGCCCGAGGGCCGGCTAGGGGCCTAACATACTTGTGGCCACCTAGGACCAGCCCGAGGGCAAGCTAGGGGCCTAACATACTTGTGGCCACCTAGGACCAGCCCGAGGGCCGTCTAGGGGCCAGACATGACTGTGGCCGCCTAGGACCAGCCCGAGGACCGGCTAGGGGCCTAACATACCTGTGGCCGCCTAGGACCAGCCCGAGGGCCGGCTAGGGGCCAGACATGACTGTGGTTGCCTAGGACCAGCCCGAGGGCCGGCTAGGGGCCTAACATACTTTGGCCGCCTAGGACCAGCCCGAGGGCCGGCTAGGGGCCAGACATGACTGTGGCCGCCTAGGACCAGCCCGAGGGCCATCTAGGCGCCTAACATACCTGTGGCCGCCTAGGACCAGCCCGAGGGCCGGCTAGGGGCCTAACATACTTGTGGCCACCTAGGACCAGCCCGAGGGCCGGCTAGGGGCCAGACATGACTATGGCCGCCTAGGACCAGCCCGAGGGCCGGCTAGGGGCCAGACATGACCGTGGCCGCCTAGGACCAGCCCGAGGGCTGGCTAGGGGCCTAACATACTTGTGGCCACCTAGGACCAGCCCGAGGGCCCGCTAGGGGCCAGACATGACTATGGCCGCCTAGGACCAGCCCTCGGGCCGGCTAGGGGCCTAACATACTTGTGGCCGCCTAGGACCAGCCCGAGGCTAGGGGCCAGACATGACTATGGCCGCCTAGGACCAGCCCGAGGGCCGGCTAGGGGCCTAACATACTTGTGGCCGCTTAGGACCAGCCCGAGGGTCGACTAGGGGCCAGACATGACTGTGGCCGCCTAGGACCAGCCCGAGGGCCGGCTAGGGGCCAGACATACTTGTGGCTGCCTAGGACCAGCCCGAGGGCCGGCTAGGGGCTAGACATGACTGTGGCCTCCTATGACCAGCCCGAGGGCCGGCTAGGGGCCTAACATACTTGTGGCCGCCTAGGACCAGTCCGAGGGCCGGCTAGGGGCCTGACATACTTGTGGCTGCCTAGGACCAGTCCGAGGGCCGGCTAGGGGCCTAACATACTTGTGGCCACCTAGGACTAGCTCGAGGGCCGGCTAGGGGCCAGACATGCTTGTGTCCGCCTAGGACCAGCCCGAGGGCCGGCTAGGGGCCAGACGTACTTATGGTCGCCTAGGACCAGCCCAAGGGCCAACTAGGGGCCTAACATACTTGTGGCCGCCTAGGATCAGCCCGAGGGCCGGCGAGGGGCCAGACATGACTATGGCCGCCTAGGACCAGCCCGAGGGCCGGCTAGGGGCCTAACATACCTGTGGCCGCCTAGGACCAGCCCGAGGGCTGGCTAGGGGCCAAACATGACTGTGGCCGCCTAGGACCAGCCCGAGGGCCGGCTAGGGCCCTAACATACTTGTGGCCACCTAGGACCAGCCCGAGGGCCGGCTAGGGGCCTAACATACTTGTGGCTGCCTAGGACCAGCCCGAGGACCGGCTAGGGGCCAGACATGACTATGGCCGCCTAGGACCAGCCCGAGGGCCGGCTAGGGGTCTAACATACCTGTGGCCGCCTATGACCAACCCGAAGGCCGGCTAGGGGCCAAACATGACTGTGGCCGCCTAGGACCAGCCCGAGGGCCGGCTAGGGGCCAGACATACTTGTGGCCGCCTAGGACCAGCCCGAGGGCCGGCTAGGGGCCAGACATGACTGTGGCCGCCTAGGACCAGCCCGAGGGCCGGCTAGGGGCCTAACATACCTGTGGCCGCCTATGACCAACCCGAGGGCCGGCTAGGGGCCAGACATGACTGTGGCCACCTAGGACCAGTCCGAGGGCCGGCTAGGGGCCTAACATACTTGTGGCCGCCTTGTAGGGAGAAATAGTCTTTATTGTGATGACAACCATGTCTTTATTCCTTATAATGCAGGGATATCATTCCCGATTAAGAGAATACCATCCACATATAATACAAGAAATACAATAACAGAATCGTTAGCCCATTTATAAATGCAAGGTTCTTCTTTATTCTTAATAAAGCCATAAGATTTGATCACTTTATCAAATCGTATGTTTCAACTCCTTGATGCTTGCTTAAGTCCATAAATAGACTTCTGTAGCCTGCACACTTTAAACTCATCTTTAGATATAAAACCTTCAGGCTGTATCATATACACCTGTTATTCTAAATCATCATTTAGAAAAGCGGTTTTAACATCCATCTGCCAAATCTCATAATCGAAGTGTGCTGCTATAGCTAGCATAATCCGAATGGATTTCAGCATTGCCACAGGAGAAAACGTTTCGTCATAGTCAATACCATAACGTTGACGATACCCCTTGACAACCAGACGTGCTTTATAGGTCTCTACCTTTCTGTCTGCGCCTCTTTTCCTCTTGAAAACCTATTTACACCCTATGGGTTTTATCCCTTCGGGTGTGTCAACTAATGTCCATACATTATTGTCCTTCATGGAATCAAGTTCGGATTTCATGGCATCAAGCCATTTATTAGAGTCAGTCCTTTGCATAGCATCCATATAGGTGATCGGATCCTTGTTGTTCTCATCGAGTTCAACAGGATCATCGTTCTGGACCAAGAAACCCAAGTATCTGTCCGGTTGATGTGGTACTCTACCAGATCGCCTTAATGGTGCATCTAAAATGGGTTTTGAGTTTGATCTAATCAACTCAGATTCTAGGGGTTCACTGGTTTGTGTTATTCCTTCTACTTGATGAACTTCCTCAAGTTCAACATTAGAGCTATTTGTTCCTTCACTAAGAAACTCTTTTTCAAGAAAAACTGCTCTATTACTAATGAACAACTTTTGTTCTTCAGTATTGTAGAAGTAATATCCTTTTGTTTCTTTCGGATAGCCGATGAAAAAATATTTATCAGATTTGGGTTCAAGTTTGTCTGATTTTGCACGTTTCACATAAGCCGGATACCCCCAGACTCTCAGATAGGTAATAACCGGTTTATGTCCATACCACATCTCATATGAAGTTTTAGAAATAGACTTACTTGGAACCTTATTAAGAATATGACAAGCTGATTTCTAATGCGTATCCCCAAAATGATATTGGCAAGCTTGCAAAACCCATCATGGACCGAACCATGTCTAACAGAGTTCGATTCCTTCTTTCCGACACACCGTTATGTTGCGGTGTTCCAGGAGGAGTCCATTGGGAGAGAATCTCATTCTCCTTTAAATATGTCACAAATTCATTGGAAAGGTATTCACCTCCTCGATCTGATCGAAGGGTCTTAATACATTTTTCTGTTTATTTTTCTACTTCTTTATGATATAGTTTGAACATTTCAAACGATTCAGATTTATGTCGCATAAGATAGATATAACCGAACGTAGAAAGGTCGTTTGTAAAAGTAATGAAGTAGTAGTATCCACCTTTGGCACAAGTGCTCATTGGTCCACATACATCAATATGTACTAGACCCAATAGCTCTTTGGCTCTTTCACCTTTTCCAGTAAAAGATGACTTGGTCATTTTACCAAGAAGACATGATTCACAGGTAGTTAATGATTCACAATCATCAACTCGAAGGATGCCCTCCTAAGTTAACTTGTTTAATCTATTCTTGTTGATATGACCTAGCCGATGGTGCCAAAGATAAATATCTGTGACATCAGTTGTTCTAGGGAGCTTACTTGATTGGTACACTACATTCACAGGCTGTGATAATATATAATGCCATTAGATAAATGCCCAGTCATTACAGTGACTCCATTCATAATGATATTCAAAGTAACATCCTTTATTAAAATTTCATAATTATTTTTGGCCAGAAGGCCTACAGAAATTATGTTCAATAAGAACGTTGGGCAAAAATGACAATCATTTAGTATAATAACATTTCTATTTAAAACTATTTCAAGAACTCCTAATGCCAATACTGGAACTAATCTTCCATCGCCGACATTTAGGAATCTTTCATTGTCCTCAAATCTTCTGGTGACCTGTAGTCCCTGCAATGAATTGCAAATGTTAAAAGGACTCCCGATATCCAATACTCAGGTCTGATTATCATATATAGAAAAATTACAAGGTGTTATCATATAAATACCTTGTTGAGCAACATCTTGCTCCTTTTTCTTCTTTGGCCTGTTTGGATCAAGTGTGGCAATGTAAAGAGGACAGTTTCTCTTCCAGTGCCCTTGCATCTTGCAGTGAAAGCATTCAGCTTGACTTTTATCAACTTTCTTCTTCTGCATCTGACCCCTTATAGATGTCCTAGCATGTTGCATCCTTTTATTATTCTTTTTCTTCTTCCCCTTCCCAAAGGGTTTATGCCCTACCTTAGATCCTTCAACCACATTAACTAAACCCTTAGAGAGCTGGTTATCCTTCTCAAAGTTCTGTAACAACCCCAACAAACCATGGTAGTTGACTGCAGGCTTTGTCATTCGAAAATGAGTAAGGAAAGGTCGGAAGGATGGAGGCAAGGAATTCAGGATCGCATCTTTTCCCAACTGCTCATGTATGGGAAAGACAAGCTTGCTTAGGAGTTCTATCTTCTCGATCATGTACAATACATGATCAGTGACAGGAGATCCATCTCTCATTCGAGCATTGAAAATAGCACAACTAGTCTTGTGCCTTTCAACATCGTCGGGTGTGCCGAAAGATTCATTCAACACTTAAATGATTTCTTCTGGCCGAGCATTCTCGAACCGGCGACCGAATTCATCGTTCATTGCTGCTAACATGATACAACGCATGCTAGTTCTATCATTGAGCCACTTCTGATAAGTGTCTCTCTCAGAACTTTGGGTGTTTGCATCAGGTATCTTTGGTACAGGATTATTCAGAATATGTAGAATCCTCTCATGCTCAAGGACGATCTTAAGTTTTCTGAACCAGCTATTGAAATTAGAACCATTCAATTTGTCACTATCCAATAGGGACCTTAATGATAAATTAGTGGCCATGTTCTGCATAAGGAAAAACTAAAGTTTATTAGTATATAAATTGATTCAGTCTAAAGACTTGGACTTTAGTCTAAATATTCTCCCACTATTTTGTTCAAATTGGCAGCCTCTACACCCCAATTCAAAGAATTATTCTTAATTCTTTAGTGGGTACTAAGATCTACATAAACTACATATAGGCCCAAGTGAAGCTTGGCTAACCCATATGCATCTAAGAGTAGGTTCAAAACCAATTGTTTCCCCAAACAATTCTTAGTGTTCAGTTTTGCCCCATGTACCTCTTCAGCAGGCATGAAGTGCCTCCACTGAAGGTTCTGGTTAGGTCCAACCATTAAATGATATAATCAGTGTAACCTATCAATAGACAACCAAGCCCGAGTGAAGCTCGGCTTACCTGACTGTTTATTTAATAGTTACGCTAACTTATCATATAATGAATGATAATTTCGATGGTTGACAAGCACCAGGCATGGAGTGCCTCCAATGATTATCAAGACATCGGACTCATTATCACCCATCTTAATGGGAGGCTATGATCTAGTTATCATATAACTATTTCATTTTAAGGACCTAATAATTTTAGAGGATTTTAATAATATGAAGATAAATTGACTAATCAAGTTCTCCCACTAAATCTATGAAATCGGTAGAATGAAACAAGATTAAGTCAGGTTAAGTGGCACCTAATTCAGTCATACTGATATCCTTACAGGCATGGGTCAACCCGAATCAGGTAAATGATCTGAATCATAAATGGTTCACCACAATGACCAGGTGAGAGAGATCGATGGGAGGGATATGCCATTAACTCGTTAAAGACGCATCAATACGAGTAGCTCCCAATTAAAAACCATTCGATCATTGATCCTAGAGCAACTTGCCATCTCACCTTGAATCATATGGTTAACCAATTCTGATTTGACCATCTAATAGATTCATGCTCAACCACGGAGCCTAATCTACTTCCATTTGGTTTAATCAAAGAGAAGGACTTGATTAACTACAACTATTGTTTGATTTAGAGCATTCTTAACCTAATCTAATTAGATTTGAACAAATACTCTTTTAGTCCAGTTGATTTAAACCTTAGAGTCTAACCCTTTATGGACCCAATTTAGCTAACCCAAATGATTTAATGTATTTCATGTTAACATGTCATATATTTCAATCAAACATAATGTTACTACTCATAATTCCTATATTTAGATCATATCTAAAAAAAATTTATGAACTAATATTTGACATTCAAATAAAACTCTCATAAATATTTGTATGTTTTATAACATAGACATCATGCCATCATATATCATATCTATGTTTTTATACTAAACATGCAAATATTATGGTTTTATACAACATCAATATGTATCAAATATAAAATATCTTTTGAGAGTGTGTGTTTTGATGCCAAAGCATAATTTAAATTTTCTTTAAACAAAGCATCAACGATAAAACAATCGCACGACAATATCTCACAGAATACCTCATTGAATGGGTAATTCAGATTTTCAATCCACCTGTGACCATATGGCCTTGTGATAAGTTTTAGCCATAATTACACAATTAATGAGAATATTAATTTACATGCAATAAATTAGATCATTAACGAAACCATGGCTCTGATACCATTTGTAGGGAGAAATAGTCTTCGAGGCATGCATATTTTTAAAGATTGATAACTATTATCATTGCGGAAATTAAAAGATTACATATTAATCTATCTAATATGCATCAAGATCATATCTTTGCCTATATATTCAGGGTCGTTTGATCTAAAATATGCATATAAAAACATCAAGATCATATCTTGATCTTCAAGATGACTAGTCACACTATTATCTTGAAGCCTGCCTTAAGATCTAGGGATCAAATCACTTACCTTAAGAACAGTAGGTAAATCCTTATTGCTCTGCAGCCGTTCAATCGTCCGGCCTCTAGTATCGTCCACGCGAAGCCCCGAATGATCAGATTTCCGGGAGTGCTAGCTCGCGAAAAAATAGCTTTGCTGATCTTGAATCCTCTCACTTGAATCTTCCTCCAAGATCCACCAGGCTTCCGCTAACACCAGAATCACCAGGATTTTCTATTCTAACATTTTAGAATTACAATCCATGACAATTTAGAATTACAATCCATGACAAATCGTGTATTGTTGTTCTATTTTTTGTTCTGTGTTCTCTGGTGAGGGAATGCCCTCTATTTATAGTCTAGATTTAGCCTTGACATTTAATTCTGACATTTAAGAATCCATCGTTTGGCAAAAGCGAAGAGACGTGGCGCTTGGTTTAATTCCGACGTTCGGAGAAAACCAAGGAGTCGCGGCGTTTGGTTTAGTTCCATCGTTCGAGAAAACCAAAGAGACGAGGGATAAATCCGACGTTCGGTAAATAAATGTCATGCATTAAATTCTATCTCATGAGATGAGATTTTAGCCATCTCATCATATGAGATCCATATTCGAGAGGTTTGGGTTCTGATCTGAATTTATTTGACTTAACCCACATAGATCATGGTCCAAGCCCAAATCAAATTTGGCTAGTCCTGAATCTATTTAAATTCAAATCAAGTCTAATTTCAAATCAATATTTGAAATTGACTTGTCCTTCTAATAGACTTAAACCAAATTGAATCTTATTCAATTGTACTTAACCCAATTGAGATAATTCAATCAATCAAATTGATTAATTAAATCATATACGATTCTCAATCGTTGATCAGCAAATAGATCATCCTAGGAAACTTCTATGCGTGTGACTCTCTAGGTTCGAACCTAAGCCGGTAGCATAGAAACAACTTTCTATACTAATCGATGTGCCCATCTAGCAATGGAACCCGACGTCCGGATAGGTCGAAGAGTTGCCGAGCAAACTCCAAGAACCCTAAGAAACAGTTACCGTATAATTCATCCTCTTGACCACAAATGCTAAGGATGGCTTAAGAGCCTGTCAACTCTAAATAGCAAATCCATAAAGTGATTTCAACTTTAGTGATCATGTGACTTTCACATGAAGTGCCTTGGCCAAGGTCTTGCTAAATTGAAACACAAGCATTTCTCCTTTTAATGGGATAGGTCAAATTCCATCTTGATCCACAACTGACTACCACAAGTACTTGACTGCACCCAGTAACCTTTCGTAGCTGGATTAGAAATCCAGGTGGTCCGGCACCTAAGTACAATGAGTTGCTTGTAAGCCACTGGTTGTGATCTTCAGGTCTGAAGGATACTTATACCTATATCTTCTCGGATTAACTCTTGACAGCAGAGTATCCGAAATGAGTCACGTTCGGTGAAATGTACTCCTACACTTTCACCTGTATGTCATACCAGTGTCTCTACACTCCTTGGTTAAGAGGATAACCAACAAATATGATATACAACGTCCTATAATTGATAGTACTATGGCCCTGTCATAGTATATCATTTGGTCGCGAACTCTTTTAAGGACCTTCTAAGATAAATCCTCCTTTATCGTGAGGAAGATCCTAAGGGCTTCATTACTTTCAGGAGTATTAAGAAGATGTTCTTGTAATGAATAAACTGCCAAATAACTTTTATTAATATATCAATTTATATACAATTTACATCAGCACAATCATCAAATGATTGGCTTTAGGATACAATTCCCAACAAACTCCCACTTAGCCTAAAGCCACTCATTACAGTATCTAATACCCATCTTCAACTTATAGTTGTCAAACTCCTTGATGCTGAGTGCTTTAGTAAATGGGTCACCTAGGTTTTCCTTTCCATCAATCTTCTGAAGATTTATGTCACCTCGGTCTACTATCTCTCGAATAAGATGAAACCGGCGCAGTATGTGCTTGGTGCGCTGATGTGCTCGTGGTTCCTTTGCTTGAGCTATGGCACCAGTGCTGTCACTGTATAACAGGACTGGTTCATCTATGGAAGGTGTCACTCCAAGCTCGGAGATGAACTTTCGCAGCCACACAGCTTCTTTCGCAGCATCTGATGCAGCGATGTACTCTGCCTCGCACACCGAATCTGCCACTGTATGTTGCTTGGAACTTTTCCAGCAAACAGCTCCACCATTTAGGATAAACACGAAACCCGATACACTTTTGCTATCATCATGATCTGATTGAAAACTGGAATCAGTATATCCAACAAGTTTCAAATCAGACTCTCCATAGACTAACCACTGGTCCTTAGTATTTCTCAAATACTTAAGGATTGTCTTAACAACTTGCCAGTGTTTTTCTCCTGGATCAGATTGGTATCTACTCACTACTCCTAGTGAGTATGCCACATCTGGTCTTGTACATGTCATGGTGTACATAATCGATCCTACTGCCGAAGCATATGGAATTCGACTCATACGTTCTCTTTCATTAGGAGTTGTCGGACAATCCTTCTTAGAAAGATGAATTCCATGGCCTATCGGAAGATAGCCTTTCTTGGAATTCTCCATGCTAAACCTCTTTAGCACTGTGTCAATGTACGTAGATTGGGATAAACCTAGCATCCTCTTAGATCTATCTCTATAGATCTTCATCCCTAGGATGTATGATGCTTCTCCCAGATCTTTCATGGAGAATTGTGATGATAACCATGTCTTTATTCCTTGTAATGCAGGGATATCATTCCCGATTAAGAGAATATCATCCACATATAATACAAGAAATACAATAACAGAATCGTTAGCCCATTTATAAATGCAAGGTTCTTCTTTATTCTTAATAAAGCCATAAGATTGATCACTTTATCAAATCGTATGTTCCAACTCCTTGATGCTTGCTTAAGTCCATAAATAGACTTCTGTAGCCTGCACACTTTAGACTCGTCTTCAGATATAAAACCTTCAGGCTGTATCATATACACCTGTTCTTCTAAATCACCATTTAGAAAAGCGGTTTTAACATCCATCTGCCAAATCTCATAATCGAAGTGTGCTGCTATAGCTAGCATAATCCGAATGGATTTCAGCATTGCCACAGGAGAAAACGTTTCGTCATAGTCAATACCATAACGTTGACGATACCCCTTGGCAACCAGACGTGCTTTATAGGTCTCTACCTTTCCGTCTGCGCCTCTTTTCCTCTTGAAAACCCATTTACACCCTATGGGTTTTATCCCTTCGGGTGGGTCAACTAATGTCCATACATTATTGTCCTTCATGGAATCAAGTTCGGATTTCATGGCATCAAGCCATTTATTAGAGTCAGTCCTTTGCATAGCATCCATATAGGTGATCGGATCCTCGTTGTTCTCATCGAGTTCAACAGGATCATCGTTCTGGACCAAGAAACCCAAGTATCTGTCCGGTTGATGTGGTACTCTACCAGATCGCCTTAATGGTGCATCTAAAATGGGTTTTGAGTTTGATCTAATCAACTCAGATTCTAGGGGTTCACTGGTTTGTGTTGTTCCTTCTACTTGATGAACTTCCTCAAGTTCAACATTAGAGCTATTTGTTCCTTCACTAAGGAACTCCTTTTCAAGAAAAACTGCTCTATTACTAATGAACAACTTTTGTTCTTCAGTATTGTAGAAGTAATATCCTTTTGTTTCTTTCGGATAGCCGATGAAAAAATATTTGTCAGATTTGGGTTCAAGTTTGTCTGATTTTGCACGTTTCACATAAGCCGGACACCCCCAGACTCTCAGATAGGTAATAACCGGTTTATGTCCATACCACATCTCATGTGGAGTTTTAGAAACAGACTTACTTGGAACCTTATTAAGAATATGACAAGCTGATTCTAATGCGTATCCCCAAAATGATATTGGCAAGCTTGCAAAACCCATCATGGACCGAACCATGTCTAACAGAGTTCGATTCCTTCTTTCCGACACACCGTTATGTTGCGGTGTTCCAGGAGGAGTCCATTGGGAGAGAATCCCATTCTCCTTTAAATATGTCACAAATTCATTGGAAAGGTATTCGCCTCCTCGATCTGATCGAAGGGTCTTAATACATTTTCCTGTTTGTTTTTCTACTTCTTTATGATATAGTTTGAACATTTCAAACGATTCAGATTTATGTCGCATAAGATAGACATAACCGAACCTAGAAAGGTCGTCTGTAAAAGTAATGAAGTAGTAGTATCCACCTTTGGCACAAGTGCTCATTGGTCCACATACATCAGTATGTACTAGACCCAATAGCTCTTTGGCTCTTTCACCTTTTCAGTAAAAGATGACTTGGTCATTTTACCAAGAAGACATGATTCACAGGTAGTTAATGATTCACAATCATCAACTCGAAGGATGCCCTCCTGAGTTAACCTGTTTAATCTGTTCTTGTTGATATGACCCAGCCGATGGTGCCAAAGATAAATATCTGTGACATCAGTTGTTCTAGGGCGCTTACTTGATTGGTACACTACATTCACAGGCTGTGATAATATATAAATGCCATTAGATAAATGCCCAGTCATTACAGTGACTCCATTCATAATGATATTCAAAGTAACATCCTTTATTGAAATTTCATAATTATTTTTGGCCAGAAGGCCTACAGAAATTACGTTCAATAAGAACGTTGGGCAAAAATGACAATCATTTAGTATAATGACATTTCTATTGAAAACTATTTCAAGAACTCCTAATGCCAGTACTGGAACTAATCTTCCATCGCCGACATTTAGGAATCTTTCATTGTCCTCAAATCTTCTGGTGACCTGTAGTCCCTGCAATGAATTGCAAATGTTAAAAGGACTCCCGGTATCCAATACCCAGGTCTGATTATCATATATAGAAAAATTACAAGGTGTTATCATATAAATACCTTGTTGAGCAACATCTTGCTCCTTTTTCTTCTTTGGCCTGTTTGGATCAAGTGTGGCAATGTAAAGAGGACAGTTCCTCTTCCAGTGCCCTTGCATCTTGCAGTGAAAGCATTCAGCTTGACTTTTATCAACTTTCTTCTTCTGCATCTGACCCCTTATAGATGTCCTAGCATGTTGCACCTTTTATTATTCTTTTTCTTCTTCCCTTTCCCAAAGGGTTTACGCCCTACCTTAGATCCTTCAACCACATTAACCAAACCCTTAGAGAGCTGGTTATCCTTCTCAAAGTTCTGTAACAACCCCAACAAACCGTGGTAGTTGACTGCAGGCTTTGTCATTCGAAAATGAGTAAGGAAAGGTCGGAAGGATGGAGGCAAGGAATTCAGGATCGCATCTTTTCCCAACTGCTCATGTAAGGGAAAGCCGAGCTTGCTTAGGAGTTCTATCTTCTCGATCATGTACAATACATGATCAGTGACAGGAGATCCATCTCTCATTCGAGCATTGAAAATAGCACAACTAGTCTTGTGCCTTTCAACATCGTCGGGTGTGCCGAAAGATTCATTCAACGCTTGAATGATTTCTTCTGGCTGAGCATTCTCGAACCGGCGACCGAATTCATCGTTCATTGCTGCTAACATGATACAACGCACGCTAGTTCTATCATTGAGCCACTTCTGATAAGTGTCTCTCTCAGAACTTTGGGTGTTTGCATCAGGTATCTTTGGTGCAGGATTATTCAGAATATATAGAATCCTCTCATGCTCAAGGACGATCTTAAGTTTTCTGAACCAGCTATTGAAATTGGAACCATTCAATTTGTCACTATCCAATAGGGACCTTAATGATAAATTAGTGGCCATGTTCTGCATAAGGAAAAACTAAAGTTTATTAGTATATAAATTGATTCAGTCTAAAGACTTGGACTTTAGTCTAAAGATTCTCCCACTATTTTGTTCAAATTGGCAGCCTCTACACCCCAATTCGAAGAATTATTCTTAATTCTTTAGCGGGCACTAAGATCTACATAAACTACATACAGGCCCAAGTGAAGCTTGGCTAACCCATATGCATCTAAGAGTAGGTTCAAAACCAATTGTTTCCCAAACAATTCTTAGTGTTCAGTTTTGCCCCATGTACCTCTTCAGCAGGCATGAAGTGCCTCCACTGAAAGTTCTGGTTAGGTCCAACCATTAAATGATATAATCAGTGTAACCTATCAATAGACAACCAAGCCCGAGTGAAGCTCGGCTCACCTGACTGTTTATTTAATAGTTACGCTGACTTATCATATAATGAATGATAATTCCGATGGTTGACAAGCACCAGGCATGGAGTGCCTCCAATGATTATCAAGACATCGGACTCATTATCACCCACCTTAATGGGAGGCTATGATCTAGTTATCATATAACTATTTCATTTTAAGGACCTAATAATTTTAGAGGATTTTAATAATATGAAGATAAATTGACTAATCAAGTTCTCCCACTGAATCTATGAAATCGGTAGAATGAAACAAGATTAAGTCAGGTTAAGTGGCACCTAAATCAGTCATACTGATATCCTTACAGGCATGGGTCAACCCGAATCAGGTAAATGATCTGAATCATAAATGGTTCACCACAATGACCAGGTGAGAGAGATCGATGGGAGGGATATGCCATTAACTCGTTAAAGACGCATCAATACGAGTAGCTCCCAATTAAAAACCATTCGATCGTTGATCCTAGAGCAACTTGCCATCCCACCTTGACATCATATGGTTAACCAATTCTGATTTGACCATCTAATAGATTCATGCTCAACCACGGAGCCTAATCTACTTCCATTTGGTTTAATCAAAGAGAAGGACTTGATCAACTACAACTATTGTTTGATTTAGAGCATTCTTAACCTAATCTAATTAGATTTGAACAAATACTCTTTTAGTCCAGTTGATTTAAACCTTAGAGTCTAACCCTTTATGGACCCGATTTAGCTAACCCAAATGATTAAATATATTTCATGTTAACATGTCATATATTTCAATCAAGCATAATGTTACTACTCATAATTCCTATATTTAGATCATATCTAAAAAAAATTATGAACTAATATTTGACATTCAAATAAAACTCTCATAAATATTTGTATGTTTTATAACATAGACATCATGCCATCATATATCATATCTATGTTTTTATACTAAACATGCAAATATTATGGTTTTATACAACATCAATATGTATCAAATATAAAATATCTTTTGAGAGTGTGTGTTTTGATGCCAAAGCATAATTTAAATTTTCTTTAAACAAAGCATCAACGATAAAACAATCGCACGGCAATATGTCACAGAATACCTCATTGAATGGGTAATTCGGATTTTCAATCCACCTGTGACCATATGGCCTTGTGATAAGTTTTAGCCATAATTACATAATTAATGAGAATATTAATTTACATGCAATAAATTAGATCATTAACGAAACCATGGCTCTGATACCATTTGTAGGGAGAAATAGTCTCCGAGGCATGCATATTTTTAAAAATTGATAACTATTATCATTGCGGAAATTAAAAGATTACATATTAATCTATCTAATATGCATCAAGATCATATCTTTGCCTATATATTCAGGGTCGTTTGATCTAAAATATGCATATAAAAACATCAAGATCATATCTTGATCTTCAAGATGACTAGTCACACTATTATCTTGAAGCCTGCCTTAAGATCTAGGGATCAAATCACTTACCTTAAGAACAGTAGGTAAATCCTTATTGCTCTGCAGCCGTTCAATCGTCCGGCCTCTAGTATCGTCCACGCGAAGCCCCGAATGATCAGATTTCCGGGAGTGCTAGCTCGCGGAAAAATAGCTTTGCTGATCTTGAATCCTCTCACTTGAATCTTCCTCCAAGATCCACCAGGCTTCCGCTAACACCAGAATCACCAGGATTTTCTATTCTAACATTTTAGAATTACAATCCACGACAATTTAGAATTACAATCCACGACAAATCGTGTATTGTTGTTCTATTTTTTGTTCTGTGTTCTCTGGTGAGGGAATGCCCTCTATTTATAGTCTAGATTTAGCCTTGACATTTAATTCTGACATTTAAGAATCCATCGTTTGGCAAAAGCGAAGAGACGCGCTTGGTTTAATTCCGACGTTCGGAGAAAACCAAGGAGTCGCGGCGTTTGGTTTAGTTCCGTCGTTCGGAGAAAACCAAAGAGACGAGGGATAAATCCGACGTTCGGTAAATAAATGTCATGCATTAAATTCTATCTCATGAGATGAGATTTTAGCCATCTCATCATATGAGATCCATATTCGAGAGGTTTGGGTTCTGATCTGAATTTATTTGACTTAACCCACATAGATCATGGTCCAAGCCCAAATCAAATTTGGCTAGTCCTGAATCTATTTAAATTCAAATCAAGTCTAATTTCAAATCAATATTTGAAATTGACTTGTCCTTCTAATAGACTTAAACCAAATTGAATCTTATTCAATTGTACTTAACCCAATTGAGATAATTCAATCAATCAAATTGATTAATTAAATCATATACGATTCTCAATCGTTGATCAGCAAATAGATCATCCTAGGAAACTTCTATGCGTGTGACTCTCTAGGTTCGAACCTAAGCCGGTAGCATAGAAACAACTTTCTATACTAATCGATGTGCCCATCTAGCAATGGAACCCGACGTCCGGATAGGTCGAAGAGTTGCCGAGCAAACTCCAAGAACCCTAAGAAACAGTTACCGTATAATTCATCCTCTTGACCACAAATGCTAAGGATGGCTTAAGAGCCTGTCAACTCTAAATAGCAAATCCATAAAGTGATTTCAACTTTAGTGATCATGTGACTTTCACATGAAGTGCCTTGGCCAAGGTCTTGCTAAATTGAAACACAAGCATTTCTCCTTTTAATGGGATAGGTCAAATTCCATCTTGATCCACAACTGACTACCACAAGTACTTGACTGCACCCAGTAACCTTTCGTAGCTGGATTAGAAATCCAGGTGGTCCGGCACCTAAGTACAATGAGTTGCTTGTAAGCCACTGGTTGTGATCTTCAGGTCTGAAGGATACTTATACCTATATCTTCTCGGATTAACTCTTGACAGCAGAGTATCCGAAATGAGTCACGTTCGGTGAAATGTACTCCTACACTTTCACCTGTATGTCATACCAGTGTCTCTACACTCCTTGGTTAAGAGGATAACCAACAAATATGATATACAACGTCCTATAATTGATAGTACTATGGCCCTGTCATAGTATATCATTTGGTCGCGAACTCTTTTAAGGACCTTCTAAGATAAATCCTCCTTTATCGTGAGGAAGATCCTAAGGGCTTCATTACTTTCAGGAGTATTAAGAAGATGTTCTTGTAATGAATAAACTGCCAAATAACTTTTATTAATATATCAATTTATATACAATTTACATCAGCACAATCATCAAATGATTGGCTTTAGGATACAATTCCCAACATGCCTAGGACCAGCCCGAGGGCCACTAAGGGCCAGACATACTTGTGGCCGCCTAGGACCAGCTCGAGGGCCGGCTAGGGGCCAGACATGGCTGCCTCGGGGGTTCCTCATGCCGATCTGGGAGTTTGACTCGGGGCCATCTAGAGCACAAGACTTGAACCTCTAAAGGTTTCTTGCGCCGGTCCGGGGTGTCTGTGTCTTTTGGTCTACCGAGGTCCTTTCAAAACCCCAAGGGGTGACCCAAGAGTCGCTGTGGTGGGACCATGCTCGGAAGCTTTTAACCCCGGAGGATGACCTGAGGGCACTTTGACTTGGCTCAGGGTCCTTTTTTGAAACCCCGAAGGGTGACCTGAGAGTCGCTGTGGTGGGACCATGCTCGGGAGTCTTTAACCCCAGAGGGTGACCTGAGGGCACCTTGACCTGGCTCAGGGTCCTTTTTTGAAACCCCGAAGGGTGACCCAAGAGTCGCTATGGTGGGACCATGCTCGAGAGCTTTTAACCCCGGAAGATGAACTGAGGGCACTTTGACCTAGCTCAGGGTCCTTTTTTGAAACCCCGAAGGGTGACCCGAGAGTCGCTGTGGTGGGACCATGCTCGGGAGCCTTTAATCCCGGAGGGTGACCTAAGGGCACTTTGACCTGGCTCAGGGTCCTTTTTTGAAACCCCGAAGGGTGACCCAAGAGTCGCTGTGGTGGGACTATGCTCGGGAGCCTTAACCCCGGAGGGTGACCTTGAAACCCCGAAGGGTGACCCAAGTTGCTGTGGTGGGACCATGCTCGGGAGCCTTTAACCCCGGAGGGTGACCTAAGGGCACTTTGACCTGGCTCAGGATCCTTTTTTGAAACCCCGAAGGGTGACCCGAGAGTTGCTGTGGTGGGACCATGGGGTGAAAATAAAACCGCTTTGGGGGTTCCGCGACCGGTCCAGGCGTTGACTTGGGGCCGCCGAGACCGCAGGGCTTGAACCATCGGAGGTTTCTCGCCCCGGTCCGGGGTGTCTATGATCTCGGGACCACTAAAGTCATTTTGAAAATATTTCGGGGGTCGCTCGGTCGGTCCGGGAGTTTGACTCAGAGCCGCCGAGACCATAGGACTTGAACCGCCTCGGAGGTTTCTCACACCGGTTCGGGGGTGTCCTTATGATCGTGGGGCTATCGGAAAACTACCTCGGCAGTCGCTTGACCGGCCCGAGTGGTTTTTGAGAAATTGAATAAAAAACTTCTCTTTTCTTGTACAACATTGCCACAGGGGTTCAGCTCAGGGCCACTTAGGACATAGGGCTTGAACCTCCGAAGGTTTCTTGTGCCGGTCCGGGGTGTCTGTGTCCCTTGGGCCACTGAGGGGTTAGGAAGTCAAATAGAAATCTATTGGATTACATGAAAAGAAACTTTGTTCTCATAGTGTGGTATACTTAGCTTTTGAGGCTTTTTTCCTTTGCATCATGTTTGGTGTCAGCGTCGATTAAGGGCTTGGGAGCTTTTCTTTGGAGAAATTAGTCTCCTGCTGCTGACCTGGGTACTTCAGCCCGCTAGTGGTCTGTCCCTCAGGAAATCGGGTTCACTGGAATGGAGGTGCCGTTGTCCTCGCTTGGGCGTCATCGCTTGTCCATTGTTGAGGATGCTAACTCTTCCCTCATCAGATGCCCACCAGCATCATTTAGTATATGAGAGCTTTTTTTTCTTCTGAATGCTGAGGCTCTATCACTTGCAGCCGCTTTGTTTCCCTACTCTTGGATGCCCCTTTTTTTTTGGACACTCTCCCTATTTGTTTCTTTTTGTCGTAGTCACAGTATTGGAATTTAGCGACTTTTGCTTTCAGATTCTCGGTTTTTTGAAGTGGTGGAGAAGCTGCAAAGACCTTTCTCCGAAATCTGGTTTCGTCCTCAGGTAACTGGGAACAATCCTCAGAAACCTTCAATTGCTCAAAATCTTCTTCGACATTATACGTATGGGGTAAATCCTTTGCAAGCTCTCCCGCCTCCTCTACAAGCTTGTGTCTACGTACACATGATTTGAGCTCATCCCGCTTTCGATCCAGAGGCTTACGTCCTGACTCCTCTTTCATAGCTTTTTGCCTTTGCGCAGTGTTTTTCCTTTGAAGGAATTGGTCACCCTCAGTGCTGAAGTCTGAGAGTAGCTGGAACCGAATCCGCAAGAGGGCTCGGGCTCCGTTTGGCTCTTGGATGCAATAGACAGGAAGAGAGAGAGAAATAGAGAGGGTTTTGGTAGAGTCAGTAGTCAAAGCCTTTTATCTTCATCTTTCACCTTGCATCAATTGCATCAACACCTCTTGGCCTACTACCACCAGAAATTAAAATGCCTACAAATGCTTGGAGTGACGGGGCATGGATAATGTCCTAAGTTTGCCCCTTTTTTGGAAATTATTCTTCTGATCATGTTGCAATCCACCTCTGGCTGATTGTTGAGCCTTTAATCGAGCTCCTCTGGCCACTGGTGCTGTTCATCCAGATGCTTCTTCACCTTAGGATTAGGATCTTTCCCAGATGGCTCAGAAGATGAGTAAGGAGAGGAGTGGCAGCTTGAGCAGGGAGTAGGAGACTGCAATCTCCTGAAAGCTTCACAATGGTCTTTTGCTGCTTAGTGCGATGTGGGTGCCCCCCAGCATGATTGGTGAGGACCTTCAGCACGTGCGTCACCACCATGGCTATTTTAGAGGGGACAAAGACTTATAGATCAGGGAGACAGAGCTCTCTTTCCTTTAGCACAGCCCCCCTACCTGGCGCGCCAATCTGTTGATGCCCGATCACTTTGAGTCGGCGTCCTTGAGCGTTGGCCGTTCCTCCATAGAAATATCGGAGCCCTTCCTTTGTCTTCAAAGCCTGCAAGAAGTCCCATGGCCGGATATTCCGGCGGGATCCCTCCGACACTCAAGTTAGTGCTCTGGGCAACAACTGTGAGCTTGAGAAAGCTCGAAAGATCAAGAGAGAGGCTTAGAATGAGCGTGTTGAGTTTTTTGGAGTTACCTCTTCTTACCTAATTTATTTACCTTTATACTCTATGTAACTTGCTTGAGAAGTTTGGATTCTTGTCCTCTAGTGGGAATGGGTCACGTGGAGCCTTATGATGGACCATGACTTTTGAGGACTCATTTAGTCTGAGTGGCTAAAGTGTCATGATGACTGAGGACTTTTGGTGGGTGAAATGTCAGGGCTGACATCTGTGAGGCTCAAAATGGTGCCACTTGTCAAGACTTTTATGATAAATGATAACTTTCGATAAAGCTTACCTCTTAGTGAGATGTCAGAGCTACAGGCGCCATCTCGTCAAAGACAGATGACCACTTAATTATCTCATTAAAGTAAGTGGCCATAGTTTATTAATCCAGAAGATGATGTGATGAACAGTCTCTGTAGGGCCCACGTGTGTCTGAGCAGTACCCTTTCAATTTGGAAAGTCTCATATTCGTATTGCCCTCATTAATTAGACCTTAGTCTGAATCATGGACTGGGCCGTCAAGGATTACCTGGAGGCCGCTAAGGAAGGACCGTTGGGGACTTGGGTCCGGTGAGGCCGTTATCGACTGAGGCCGGGGCCGCCTAGGACCGCTAGGGAGCCGCCAAGAACGATCTGATAGGGGCTGCCTGGGACCACTGTGGCCGCCCGGGAATGCTCGGGCTGTGCATGCATGAGTCTGGCTAGGATGCTCATGGCCGCCGTGAAGGGAGAAAGGCCGTCTAGGACGCTCGTGGTAGGAAATAGGGGCCGCCTGGGATCACTGTGGCCGCCCAGGAATGCTCGGGGTTGTGCATGCATGAGTCCGGCTAGGATGCTCATGGCCGCTGTGAAGGGAGAAAGGCCGTCTAGGATGCTCGTGGTAGGAAATAGGGGCCGCCTGGGACCACTGTGGCCGCCCGGGAATGCTCGGGGCTACCTGGGATTGCGAGGTCGTTTGATAGAGGCTGTTGCGGAAAGGCCGGAGGCCATCATGGAAGGGCCGGAAGCCGTCTAGAATTTGCCAGGGGTCGCCTAGAATGTCGGGGGCCACCTAGGACTGGGAACAGAAGGGGCCGTCTAGAATTTGCCAAGGGCCGCCTAGAATGTCGGGGGCCGCCTAGGACTAGGAACGGAAGGGGCCGCTTAGCTAGGAGAAACTTTCGGGACCGTGACGGGTGTCCTGAAGCTTCATTACCGAAACTCCCTTACGTGCTTGCATGAGGCCGTCCAGGCCGTTCCGGGGTCGTTGTGGCCGTTATGGATTTGAGGGAATCCGGGGAGTGAGGGACCTGGAGGCCTCTATGGCCGGTATGGGCAAGGCAAAGGAGCCGGGGGCTGCCGCCTAGGATGACGGGGGAGGCCGCCTAGAGGGAGAGAGGCCGCTGTGGGACCGACTAGAGAAAGAGAAGGGCCGCCGTGGACTAAGGTCGGGTGTCGTCGTGGATGACGACTGGGTACCACCACGGACTGAGGCCGGGTGCCGTCGGAGATTACTTGGAGGCCACCTAGAATGGGGCCACTGCAGCCATTGTGGAAGGCGGTAGGCCGTTGTGGAAGGCCGTTGGGGAGTTTGAGGGAGTCCAAAGACCGCCAAGGATGGATCGGTGAGAGCGGTCCGGTTGTTCTCGGCCACTGTGGAAAGGGCCAGGGGCCGCCACAGAAACCGCAAGCCGTCGTGGGCGATTTGGCATGAGGCTGTCATGGATGACTCTGCAGTTGGAGAACGGAGAGCTAGGAACCTCTAAGAGGCCATCTACACCCATCCTTAATTAGTCTTATAATAGCATTTAATCCACAGACAGTTTCCTCTACTTAGCTGGGCAGCGGGTGGGCCGCTGCCAGTGTTGTTTAGGCTTCATAGAACCTTAGGAAACAGAGATTGTTGTGAAGACGGAGCCGCCGTCTGGGACCATCATGGGAGATGGATGCCTGGTGCCGCCCAGAATGGACGGAGGAGGCCGCTAGGGGGCACCGGCTGGGAAAAGCCGCTGAAGAAGACTCGGCCATTGAGGTCGTTGAGGAATGTGGATGGGATGAGGTTGGTGTCAGAGTGGAGAACCTAAGACGGGCTACTGGCGCGTTCATGGTATTTTAGTATGCTGCATGTGATGATCATTCCATTTCTGACCGAGAGGAGCGGAAAGAATGGGACGGCCTGGAGTTCTCCCTGTTCCGTCAGCTAAGCTCAGGGAGAGACGAGAGGCCTGTCGAGATGGGCCTTTCTCCCCCTCTCGCCTTTCTCTTACGCTCTCTTGTCAGGGCCATCAGACATTATTTATTGTCTGCCATGAAGCACCTCACAAGGCTATTTAATAATTAAGACTTGTGGCAGCGGAGGGAGAGAGAGAGAGAGAAGAGAGAGAGAGAGAGAGAGAGAGAGCGCGCGCTTGGGGCTACCATAGAAGAAACCGTCGTCTCAGGTTACCGAGGGCCATTGAGGAAGCTGAACGGCTGGAAAAGACTGTTGAGAATGGCTCGACAAGTCCGTTCGTGGTCAACAGCCAAGCACGTACATGTCTCCGGTCTGAAGACAAATATCAGGAAAGACCGTTCAGGATCAAATTGCCGTAGTTTTTTTTTTTTTATGGGCCTATTAACTGGGGCCATCAGTTATCATTTACCAGCTCAAACCCAGGAGGAGCCTTGATGACCAGCGAACTCAAAACTCCTGATAACTAGATATTGTTATCAGGTTTGTTTGGCTCAATCCGAGGCTTGGATAAATGAATTAATCCACGCTACGAAACTTCATCATGAAGTCTGTGTCTGGCCGCTGAACATCGCGTTCCACCGACCCCACTCGGCCACCTGACCTGAGGCACGAATATGGAGTTTGTATATTATTAGTCTTTCATCAAGTTCCAAATCTGAGGGGCAGCCTCCTAACCTTGTACTTTTAACCAAACTTCAACTTTAGACATTTTATTTAAACTTTCAGCTCACCAATAGTAACACAAGTGTTTGATGAACCTAATGGTTTAATAGTATATATTTTAATGATAATAAAATATTAATTAAAGAGCTAATGGTGCAATACTTAAGTTTATGATAGTAGATAAGAACAATGGCTGATCCTAGTAATAATATACATGAGCAAAATTTCACCGGTTAGGTACTTGACTCATAAGGAACTTAAGAGCGATATGCAACAAGTTTAAATCGAAAAAGAATAATAAAAAATTAGATATTAACTAACACAAGAATGTTTAAAAAATAAAAGTTTTAATATATAATTTTTATGATCCTAAGGATAACTATAGTAAAATTTGATAGAAAAGTAATTGTACAAATCTCAAAAATTATTTAAATTAATTAGACAAAGTTTTAGATCAAAAATTAACTTGAAATTAAACCAAATATTTAAAACCTGGCTTGGAGTGGCAGATCAGCCTAAAGCCAAGGTTGACTGGTTGAATGGTTCTGAAGCAATCTACCCTCGGTGGTTAATCACCCAGGGGAGTTGGTCAACCAAAAAATATAGAGAACTCTTAGGTAGTGTTTGATAAAAAAAAAATATTATTCATGGATAAGTGTACGGGATAGAGTTTATCCCCTGACTATCCCTAGGGATATCCCTTAACTATCCCATTGATCATATCAAATACAAAAAGGTAAATCCATAGGATAACTTTTTTTTACTTTTATTTGGAGGGATAACCAGCTATTCCTGCATTCTCTAGGGAATAAATTGAGGGGATATCCCATGATTAACCATGGATTATCCCTTTGGTTAACTTTATTCCCAGCTATCCCTTATAGTTATGGCTTTTAGGAATAAAAGGGGATATCCCCTCTTATCCCCTATTTCAAACACTACCTTAATATGTTTTAGGATCTCAGACAATCGACTAGCCGATTGCTTTAACGAATAGTAACAATCGAAAATTCAATTGTTTAGGCTACATTTTGAGTCTTAATGGTTAGTGTCCTTATATTTCTATAAATTGAAATTTTGTCACTTGCTTTAATTAAGCATAGATTGAGAATTAAATTCATTGATTTTTCTTGCATAAAATATTATTCTTAAGTCTATAGGGCACATTCTCTCTTAATCCAAGTTTATAATTTCATTCGTAATTTTTCTCTTTTTTTTTTTAGGAAGTGTTTTTGTTCTTTCTCTTATTTAAGAGAGTGAAAGTTTATCTAAGCCAACAAAAAGGAGTTCCGAGGGTTCCTTTTAAGCCTACGAAAAGGAGCTCCGAAAGTTTCTCCTGAGCCCAACAAAATTAAAGAAGGATAAAGGTTTGATCTTCACTTAGTTAAAAAAAATTAGTAAAGTAAATTTTCAAGAAATATTTCTTAGAGAGTAGATAAAGGCAAGAAGTGTTAACCACTATAAATATTTTGTTCATTATTTATAATATTTTTGCTTATTTTATGTACTTGCTATTACTTTAAATTATTATTATATTATATCTTGTGCATATTGATCTACCATCCCCTACTTAGATTTTAATGGTTATACTTATTATATCAAGCATTGGTTTTAATTTTATAAAATCATTCACCTCACCCTTCTTGGATTGCCTTGAGCCAGTAAAAAGGTACAACTATCACACTCCACTATTTAATATAATTATATATTTATAAAGTAGCACTTTAATGTACAATTAAATAAGATTAAAGTAAGCCTATATATACATGTTATCATTGTTCTGTTTCTCTCCCTAGTCTCTTATTAGGCTACTCCTCAGTCTTTGGAGCTAATAATTAGATAAACAAAAATAATAAGCTTGATAGCCTAGTAAGCAACACTTAACTCCATCCGATTGGATCAAAGTAATATTTAATATTTTAATTTGATATATATATATATATATATATATATATATATATATATATATATATATATATATATATATAGCAAATGTCACAACATATATCTTTTTTCATTGTATGTACTAAATATGCTACTGCATGTTTATTAAAGAAACATATAATGCATGAATTTTATATGCTCACTAAGAGATAATCAAATATCAAATCATAATTAACAAATCTCTGATCTTTTTTAACTCTCTAGCTAAGGACTACAACTATATTAAATCATTGAGATGTAGGTTTGAGTACAGCATTTAATCCTTGCAGAATAAGTCCAAGTACCACATATTATATTTAACCCTTGTGAAATAAGTTCATATCAAATATTATATTTAACCCTAGAGAGCAGGTCCATAATAAATATTATCACCACCATATATCTCACATCTATATTGCACTTTTGGTGTCAATGATATATTATATCTATACCAAATAATATATTATATCAACAATATCTTTTTGTATTAGTTATAGGTGGATTAACTAAACATATTCAAAATGATATTCCATGGTGTATTTGCGGATGATATAGTGTTAATTGATAAAATTAAATTTGAAGTAAATACAAAGCTAAAGATTTGGAGAGAAACTTTAAAATCTAAATGTTTTAAGATTGGTAGAAGTAAAACTGAATACATAAAATATAATTTTAGTGAAAGTAGAAATAAAAAAAAAAATAGTGAAAATTGCAAGTCAAGACATATCAAGGAGTAAAAAAATTAGGTATTTAGGATCAATTATCTAGCAAAAAGTGAAATAGGTGAAGATATGAATCATGAAGTTAAAGCGGGATGGATTAAGTAGAAGAGTGCTTTGAAAGTATTGTATGATCAGCGCATTCCATTAAAATTAAAAATAAAATTCTATAAAATTGCTATTAGGCCAGTTATGCTATATGGAATAAAGTGTTGGGTAATATTGAAATAATATGTGAATAAATTAAGTGTAATAGAAATGCGTATGTTAAGATGGATATGTGGTAAAACTTTAAAAGATAAAATTAGAAATAAATATATAAGAGAAATGATAGAAGTAGCCCCAATTAAAGATAAAACGAGAGAAAATCGATTACGGTGGTTTGGACATATACAACGTAAATGCTCCAGTTAGAAAGAGTGATCTTTTAATAATTCATGATAAGGATAGAGATAGAGATAGACCTAAACTAACATGGATAGAAATAATTAAAAAAGATATAACTATTTATAATTTAAATATCGATTTGGTTCTGAATAGAACAGAGTGGAGGAAGCAGATTCATGTAGCTGACCCTATGTAGTTGAGAAAAAACTTAAATAAGTTGAGTTGAGTTGAATATCAGCTGTACACTTATCGTGTGATCAATATTTCATAACCAAGATAAAAACTATATATATACATATATTCGCACAGACATATACATATACACAATATCAATCTTTTTTACAATCATCTTTTCAACATTAAAATTTTATAAATTTTATAAATATTTATAAAATAAATAGAGTTTCAAATGAGGCACTTCAAAATTAAATGAACTTTTAAAAGTCTATATTTTTCAAATATGGGTACTTTACGATGTAGGCATGCAACAAATTTTTCAATAAATTTAAGAAATGCAGCTTTCCTGCTTGATCCCATATTCATATATTAAATAAAATGTAAGCCAAATGGTGAAATCAGATGATGAAATTATTAAAATAATAATATAAATAATAAATCCAAACAATAGATAATTAATTTTATTTAAGAATAACAAATTGCATATCAAATAATAAGATAATAAATATTTTTTGATGTAATTAAATTTAAAATTTACGTTGAATTCGTAATGATGCATTTTTTTTAATAACTTTACTAAAATACTAGATGTAAGAAATGCCCATTTGCTTCACAAACACCAACCTTAATTCAACCTAATCATTCCATTGGGATCTTTAATTAGAAATCTAATAATATAGAAATATGAATATTGAATGAATACCACATTAATATATGCAAATATTTTTTAAAATTTAATAAATAAAAAAATATCTCGGAGGTCAAGTCGTATCTTTCCTAAGCCTTCGTTTGGATGAAAAGAAAATTAGTAGAAAAATAGGAGAAAAAAATAAAATTTACCTTGTTTGGATGAGAGAAAAGTATGAAGGAAAGAAAACTAAAGAAAAAATAGAGGAAAAAAAGTGATGGGCTCCCTGTAAAGTTCTTTCTGAAATCGGAAAGATTTTGAAGAGAAAACTTAAAAGTGCTTTTTTTTTTCATTTCAATATTAATTCTTCAAGAAAAAAATTAATATATTTTTTAATCATTTATAATAAAAATATTATTGATATTATATATTATTTTTTTTTACTTATTTAATATATATATATATATATATATATATATATATATATATATATATATATATATATATATATATATATATATTTTTTTTTTTTTTTCATCCAAACAGAGCATAACGGAATGAGAGGCGGCGTTAAGGGCCTTTCAAAGCAGAAGGGAGTAATGGAAAGAAATCGTGAGAACCACGCGTGCAGGAGAGTTGGGGGGTGGTGGGGTGGGGCTCACGTGCTGGTTTATCTATCATGAAAGAAATCAAAGATTGGAAAGGATCAGAAGGCCCTTCTTCCAGCGCTGCGTTGGCTTTTGTTTCTTCTCTTCTGTCTTGCGAATTGCTTGATGGATTGCAGCAGGCTTAGACGGGGTGGAAGGAGACAGCGGCATCTGAAAGTGAGTACTTTTTTAAATTTTTATAATATTAGCAAAAAAAAAAAAAATTTATATAAAAAAGTTAATATACAAATATTATTTTAAATTTTTTTTTTTTTGATATTTCTGGTGAGGGGCTAAGTGGCGGCCACCTGATGTTAAAGCTTAATCTACGGAGAAGTTAAGCTTTATTATATTTTAGCTAATTGATGTGATTAAAACAAACTAATGATTAAGGGGTTTCGTGAAAGCGTGCCAGAGGGCGACATCGAAAAGAAAACCTGGGGCACTCACTCCTATATATAATCTTCGTCGTGCCATCGCGTGCCACGACCTTCGTTTCTTCTTTTCTTACCCTTGTCAAATTTTTATATCTTTTTCTTTTCCCCCCTCTCCGCCTTCTCTCTTTCTCTCCCCCTCCTTTCAGGCAAGGCAATGTTTTGAAATTCGGATCGGACATCGAATTATTAGCTTAACATTTGGAACACGGATTAATTGGTTCGTCCGAATGAATCAATTTAATCAAATCAAATAATATTATAATTAAATTTTAATTTAATAATATAAAATAATAAAAATATAAAATATAATTTAAATAAAAAAATTAAAATAATTTAAAAACTGAGTTCAACCAATTGAAATCTGATCGATACAATAAATTCTTTTAATTTTTATCGAATTATATAAAAATTAATTTTAATAATAAAAATAAATTAAATTGATGATCAACTTTTGATTGGATCAATTAGTCCGATCTTCAAAACATTGCTTTCAGGTTAGAGGAGGAGGCCCGACTCTCAGCTGTAAAAGGCGGAGGGCGCGCCATTCCGGGAGAGGGAAACACTACCTCTGCCTCATTCGGACGCTCCCTAAACCGTTTTGCCACCCACAATTTTTTTATTTTTTTCTTCTTCTTCCTTCCTCTCTGTTCTCTAAAATCACTGATGGAAGTTGATTCTTCTTAAAAAGGGCAAAAAAAAAAAAAAAAGGCATCTTGCCAGCTTGAAACGGTTCTCCTCTCTCCTGCCCTGCAACTGCCCACGCCCTGTCCCCGCTGATGGGAAAAACCGCGATAAAAAATTTCAGCTTTTTGGCCCTGGTGTCTTCTTTCCACAACGCTTGGCTTTTTAAGCTGAAGCATCCCACTCGAAAGGTTTTCTTGGATTCTCTCTGTCTTTATATTCGAAGACCCTTTCACCCATTCCGAGCTCCACAAAGCCTTGGAATGGCAGCCGTATTTGGCCTTGTGAGCTTGAGACCTACAAGAAACCATTTTCCTCCTCTTTCTCCGCAAGTCCTTGAGTTTTATGGAAATATGAGGCCATATTCAAACGACTTAGATAAAGAAAAACAGGACTCGCCTCTTTCTCTCTTCTCTTCCCTCCCTTTGTTCACTTTTTCTTCTCTCGTCTCGGTTGAGAGATAAGAAAATCCCAGCTTTTTGGTTTCTGGAATCTTAATTCAACACCGCTTAGCTTCTAAGCTAATGCTCTCGGCTTACAAGGCTCTTTGGCTTCTTCCTTTTTGACATCTTAATACCTTCTGACCAATTTCTAGCTCAAGAAATCCATTGCATGGTAGCCATATTTGGCCTTTTAAGCTAGAAATTGAGTGTTAGGAAACATTCTCCTCAATTTTTCCCCAAAGACATTAGCTTTTATGCGGTTGGAGGTCACTGCCAGTTGATTGAGTGAGAACTCGATCTGCATTGTTCCTTTCTTTGCTTCTGGGTGGAGATGGGGTGCGTTCATTTGAGGGTGGAGAAGGAGGAGGCTGTGAGGCAATGCGGAGTGAAGAGTGGATCGTTCTCTTTTTATCCTTGGAGCATAGCACGCATTCGACCAGTTTCAAGTCGTGGGAGATGCGGAAGCGAGATGATATCCCTGCTGAAATTTCTGCAGCAGAATTTTGGATCTTGATCTTGATAATCTTCCCAGATTGATTAGCAACTAGGATTTTCCTTGGTTTCTTCCATCCCAAGATTGTAAGAGAGGGTCGTGGCCTCTCTTCTTCCTCATGTGAACCTTCAGATCTGATCCAAAAAATCAAGAGACGTTGCCCAAGAAGAAAGTGCTGCTAGGGTTTCTTCTTTCTCCTTTTTTGAGAGAGGCGGCTCCAAGAAGATGGCTAGGGCAGAGATGACAGCAATAAAACCCTAGAAACCTAGGGCATCTATATGTGAGAAAAAGAGGAGGAGAAAGAGAAGGGATAGCTTATTCTAGGGAGAAAAGGGTTTCTTTCATTCATCTCTAATCATCATCGTTACATGACTATATATAACCCGTCCCCATGACGGCCACCAAAATAAAACCAACACCACACATGAACCGGTGCCTTATTATATGGATAATAAACCCTAAAAAACTCTCTTGGACCAATCCACACCTTGGGCCCAAACCCAGCCCAATGATAGACTAGCCCCCTCAAGACCCAACAACCTGGGCCTTAACCCTGTGGAGCCTACAAACCTCCACCCTAGGATTTAAGCTTTGGAGTACCACACCAGGCTCTACAATCTCCACCTTGGTGCTTCAAAGCTGTTGAAAAATCTGCACATTCCCTCAGACCCATCAGTGTCACACATGAGAGAAAGCTATCCCGTGGAAGAGTCTTCGTAAGTGCATCTGCCTGGTTCTTCTTTGTATGAACTTTTACCAGCTCCACTTCACCTTCTTCCACCAATTCTCTGATCCTGTGATACCTCACATCTATATGCTTTGTGCGTGCATGATAGATTGGGTTCTGAGCCAACTGCAGGGCACTCTGACTATCACTGTGTAACAATACTGTACCCTGCTTCACCCCATTTCCATGATGAGTCTCTTTAACCAAAGAGCCTCCTTGGCAGCCTCTGTAATCCCTATATACTCAGCTTCTGTTGTAGACAAAGCTGTAATAGGTTGAAGGGTTGATCTCCAAGAAATTAATCCACCATACATGCTGAACACATACCCTGTGGTAGACCTTCTTGTATCCAGATCACCTGCAAAATTTGCATCCACAAATCCTTCCAATGGACCTAATGACTTACTTGGGATATTAGATTTCTCCTTGGATCCATCTTGCTGCCCAAAAATTAGACCAAGTCCACGAGTTCCCTGAAGGTACCTCAAAATCCACTTGAGTGCCTTCCAGTGCTCCTTCCCTGGGTTCGCCATGAATCTGCTCACCTGGCTCACTGCATATGCTATGTCAGGCCTGCAACACACCATAGCATACATAATGCTGCCCACGGCACTGGCATATGGAACTCTCTCCATGTACTCTTTCTCTTCATCTGTCTGGGGGTTCTGTAACTTAGAAAGAGACATGTGACTAGCCAAAGGTGTTCCAACTGGTTTGGCCTTATCCATCCCAAACCTCTCCAACACCTTGTGAATATATCCACCCAATGACAAGTGTAGAATTCCCTTGGTCCTATCTCTGTAAATTTCCATCCCAAGTATCTTCCTAGCTGACCCCAAATCCTTCATTTCAAATTCTGTTGATAATGCATATTTCAGTCTATTCACTGCTTCAACACTCCTGCTGGCAATGAGCATATCATCCACATACAGAAGGAGATACAGTGCATCATCCTCATCCACATCTTTCACATAGACACAAGTATCATGTTCACATCTAGAAAATCCAAGGCCCAAAATAAAAGTGTCAAACCTTTTGTACCACTGACGGGGTGACTGCTTCAAACCATAGAGCGATTTCTTTAGTAGACACACTTTTTCTTCCAATCCAGATTCCTTGAAACCCTCTGGTTGCTTCATGTATATCCTCTCCTCTAGACTCCCATGTAAGAAAGCCGTCTTCACGTCCATCTGCTGCAACTCCATACCATGTTGTGCTACGAGAGATAACAACACACGAATTGAAGCATGACGTACCACTGGAGAGAATACCTCTGTGTAGTCCACTCCCTCTCTCTGTGAGAACCCCTTAGCAACAAGCCTTGCTTTGTATCTGACTCCACCTTGCTCTGAAGGTGCCTCCTTCTTTGTGAACACCCATTTTGAACCAATGGCCCGAGCATCTCTAGGTAGATCCACTAGCTGCCATGTCTTGTTCTTTTCCAGGGACTCCATCTCCTCCATCATGGCCTGCATCC
Organism: Calamus simplicifolius; assembly: GCA_900491605.1. Classification (NCBI taxonomy): domain Eukaryota; kingdom Viridiplantae; phylum Streptophyta; class Magnoliopsida; order Arecales; family Arecaceae; genus Calamus; species Calamus simplicifolius. Next base: position 1,351,945 of record UESW01003892.1, read on the forward strand.
ATGAGTCTCTTTCTGAACTTTCCATGGCTTCTTGGAAGGTCTCTGGATCTTCATTTGCAATGATTAGAGCATAGGAAATCATGTCATCAATGCGATACCGAGCAGGTTTGATGATGGTACGCTTTGCCTTGTGTAGTGCCACACCCCTTTGATCATCTCTCAAAGCTGAAGTGTGTGACTCCACCTGCACCTCCTTTTGGATTGATGGCTCTTCTGGCTGATCCTTTACATGTATTGGAACATTCATACCAAACTCCACCTCAAAAGAAGCATGTTTTGAAGTAGAAGTAGAAGGTACATCACCTGTCAGCCAATGCTGTCCACTGCTGTCCTGTTCAGCCTTTTCAGCTCCATCTGCAATCTCTGACCTCTTCAAGATGCTCTTCTCATCAAAAATAATGTCTCTACTGATGATACACTTCTGTGAATCTGAACTCCATAGCAAATAGCCTTTAACTCCCTGTGGATACCCGATGAAGATCAGCCTTTGTGATTTGGGTCCAGCTTGCTCCTTTCAGTTGCCTCCACATGTGCATAGGCTGGGCAACCAAAAATCCTTAGGTGTCCAAGCTCCACCTTCTTCCCACTCCAGATCTCCTCTGGAATGCCTCCATCAAGTTTTCTATTAGGGGACCTGTTAACAAGAAAACCAGAGAACATAATTGCATCACCCCAAAAGACCTTGGGCAGTGATGCCTGCAGCCTCAAACACCTAGCCTTCTCTGTCAATGTACGATTCATCCTCTCTGCCACACCATTCTGCTGGGGAGTCATCCTTACTGTGTAATGGCGTTGGATCCCATTTTCCTCACAGTAGCTTCTGAATTCATTGCTTGTATACTCCCCTCCATTGTCAGATCTCAAACACTTCACTGGTTTTCCTGTCTCCTTTTCAACACCAACTCTCCAAGCTTTAAACCGGGCAAATACCTCTGATTTTTCTCTTATCAGATATACCCATACCTTCCTGGAGTAGTCATCAATGAAAGTTAAAAAATACTTAGCCCCACCTCTGGCTGACACAGGGGCCGGTCCCCATACATCTGAGTGAACTAGTTCCAGAATACCTTCACTCTGCTTGGAACTGCTGGCAAATCTTACCCTATGTTGTTTGCCATAAATACAGGGCTCACAGATGTCATTGTCCTCCTTCTTAAGTGATGGAATCAGACCTCTTTTGCTGAGTTCTATAAGCCCTTTATCACTCATGTGTCCCATTCGATAGTGCCACAGTTTATAGACCAACTGTTCCTCCTGTGCCGCTGCTAGCACCTCTGCACCATCTATGGCCACTGAGCCTTCCATCTGATAGAGATTATTTTCCAACCTTCTCCCTTTCATCACCACTAATGCACCCTTGGTTATCCTCAAACATCCACTCCCCGGCTGGCTTCCAAAAGCATACCCATGCTTCTCCAGGTAGCCCAAAGAAATTAGATTCTTCTTCAACTCCGGGACATGTTTGACATTGGTTAAAGTCCTTATAACCCCATCATACATCCTCACCCTTATGCTTCCAACTCCAGCAACCTTACAAGGATGATTATCACCAAGGCATACACTCCCTCCATCAGATTCTTCATAAGTTGCAAACCACTCCCTATGCGAAGTATAATGGTGAGAACATGCTGAGTCAAGTGTCCAACAACTATCACACTTCTTGGTCCCATCTGAAACTACCAGTACATCATCTTCACTGTCTTCAGATGAATTTGCACCACCATTGCTGGCTGAACCTCCCTTGGAAATGCCCTTCCCCTTCTCATTCTTCAGAAGTGGGCAATTTCTCTTCAGGTGACCAATCTGATGACACTTGTAACACTTCCATGCTTTCTGCTTGCCCCGAGACTTAGATCTGCCTTTGGACTTGCCTCTAACCTTTTCCCAGGGTCTTCCTTGCCTCTCATTCACAGCAAGTACCTCTGTGTTAGAGTTTCCCATGCGAATCTTTTCTCTTTGCTGGTTTGATCTCAGCACCCCCACAACCTCTTCATAATTCAGGGTCTCCTTCCCATACACCAAGGTTGTAATCAGACCATCATAGGAACTGGGTAGCGAACACAACAAGATGAGGGTCTTGTCTTCTTCATCAATCTTCACATCAAGGCTCATCACCTCTGAGCACACTTGATTGAATTTCTGAATATGGGCCACAAGATCTCCTCCCTCAGGCATTCTCAAGCTGTACAACTGTTTCTTCAACCACAACTTGTTTGTCATGCTCTTTCCCATGTAAGTGTTCTCTAAAGTTTCCCATAGCCCCCTTGCCGTGGTCTGCGTGCAAATCTCCGGCAAGACTTGATCAGCCAAGCACATCCTGATTGTGCTAAATGCAATCTCCTCTAACTCCTCCCAATCCTCACGACTTACATTATCCGGTCTTTGTTTCACCAAGACCTTATAAATCCTTTGCTGTACCAATAAATCCTTCACCCTTTGCTGCCATAGGGTGAAGTTCCCCTTGCCATCATACTTTTCAAAATCCAATTTAAAGCTACTAGATGCCATATCCAACCAAGAAACAATGCACACAACAAAAACAGAAAATTAAACTTGCTGCAGAAATTTCTGGTTTGATATCTTACCAAGAAACGCCCAAGATCCAATCTTTTCTCCACCAAATCACCGAGGCTCTGATACCAAATGAAGAGTGGATCGTCCTCTTTCTACCCTTGGAGCATAGCACGCATTCGACCAGCCCCAAGTCGTGTGGAGATGCGGAAGCGAGATGATATCCCTGCTGAAATTTCTGCAGCAGAATTTTGGATCTTGATCTTGGTAATCTTCCCAGATTGATTAGCAACTAGGATTTTCCTTGGTTTCTTCCGCCCCAAGATTGTAAGAGAGGGTCGTGGCCTCTCTTCTTCCTCACGTGAACCTTCAGATCTGATCCAGAAAATCAAGAGACGTTGCCCAAGAAGAAGGTGCTGCTAGGGTTTCTTCCTTCTCCTTCTTTGAGAGAGGCGGCTCCAAGAAGATGGCTAGGGCAGAGATGGCAGCAATAAAACCCTAGAAACCTAGGGCATCTATATGTGAGAAAGAGAGGAGGAGAAAGAGAAGGGATAGCTTATTCTAGGGAGAAAAGGGTTTCTTTCATTCATCTATAATCATCATCGTTACATGACTATATATAACCCGTCCCCATGACGGCCACCAAAATAAAACCAGCACCACACATGAACCGGTGCCTTATTATATGGATAATAAACCCTAAAAAACTCCCTTGGACCAATCCACACCTTGGGCCCAAACCCAGCCCAATGATAGACTAGCCCCCTCAAGACCCAACAACCTGGGCCTTAACCCTGTGGAGCCTACAAACCTCTACCCTGTGATTTAAGCTTTGGAGTACCACACCAGGTTCTACAGGGAGAGGAAGAGGCTGATGAAGCTCGTGCTGAGCCGCAGGGTTGAGCTCGCTGCTGCCCACATGGCATATCTTCAGTCCCTGAGGAACACCGGCGCCACACTTAGGCAGTTCGCAGAGGTGGACTCCATGGCTCCTGTGAATGCTCCACCCATCCTAGCCTTGCCCCCTTCGCCGCCCCCGCCACCCCCTCTGTCCCCTTCGCCTCTTCTCCCTCCCCACTTTAGCCCAATTAGGATAAAGGAGGGGGAGGGGCTGCATGTCGAAGAGGACTCGATTGATATGGACGACAATAACAGCTGCCCAACACCACCATCTCCGGTTCACAGCTCGGCGTGGGACTTCTGGGACCCATTCAGCCTGCGATCTTACTCGAATACTTCTTCTCCTGCCCCTTGGAAGAATGATGAAGGAGATGTGGTGCAGTTTGCCGTGGGAGAAGAGGATTGGGCAGAGACCAATGCGGAGTTTGGGGAAGATACAGAGGAGGAGGAGAATATGGAAGGGAAAGAGAACGCTTTGGTGGTTGGTCGCAATGTGGTGTTGAATCCTGCAAACGAAAGGTCTTCCGTCAGTGAAGTGGTGGATGATACCTCATCGACAGTGAGTTGGTGCACCAAAGATACTGACATGGCATTGGTGATGTGGAGGAGCAAGAAGACATTGGCTGGGATTGTGAAGGAGCTGGATGATTATTTCTTGAAAGCTGCGGCAGGTGGGAAGGACGTGGCAATTCTTCTGGAGTCCCACCGCGGCCAGCATCATCCCTGGGATTTGAAAGGGAACAAGGGTAATTTGATGTCGCATTTACATGATAGCATGTTCTTCATTCTCATGACTTCTAAGTTGTCCCTACCCACGTAGTTACTTGAGCATTAGCGTTATCATCTGTCTTATATCTTTTAATACTAACCTAATTGTTGTATAGTTTTTGTTGGGTTTTGGAGCTGTTTTTGCTTGAATGTGGATCAAAGAGTGGAATTCGAATGCATTTTTTGTTAGTACCGTTGAGTTGACTTTGGAGCATCGCATGGTTGCTTTGGGGAAGAAAATAGTGAAACTTGCATATTGACAAAGTTTTTATCACGTAGTAGCACTTAATTGTAATTTTTATTGATAGGCTTTAGATCCTTATAATTCTTTTAGCCAAGAAAAATATGCATGCCTTTCATTTATCAAATCAGGCTTCAGTATTTTGATCCCAAATCAGTGATCATGCTGTTCTTCAAGGTTAGGTTACTAGCCAGCCTGGATCTTGAGCCCTAAAGGGGATTGGATCTAAATATTTGTCCAGACCCTACTCATCAATCTATTGGGTTGGCTTCAGTTCTTGTATGTATAGAAATATAGGACTCTTTTTGTTTATGGGTTGGATATGGATTGTCCAGTACACAACAGTTTGTATATGATAACTACAAACAATTAGGAAAAAGATAGAAATTCTCAACTCATCTAAGCCTTTTTCCCAACTACATGAGGTCGGCTACATGAATCTGCTTCCTCCATTCTGCTCTATTCAGGACTAATTCGACATTCAAATTACAAATAGTTATATCTCTTTTAATTATTTCTGTTCATATTAGTTTAGGTCTACCTCTACCTCTATCCTTACTATGAATAGTTAAATATCACTCTTTCTAACTGGAGCATCTAAAGGTCTTCGTTGTATATGTCCAAACCACCGTAATCGATTCTCTCATTTTATTTTTAATTGAGGTTACTTCTATCATTTCTCTTATATTTATTTCTAATTTTATCTTTTAAAGTTTTACCACATATCCATCTTAACATGTGCATGTCTGTTACACTTAATTTATTCATCAAAGAAATGATAATGATATTGGTCGAAGGTGGGGCAATGGTGATCATAGGAGACATTTGGTGGGACGTGATGTTGGTGGAAGGGGAACTCTAATTTGTTAAAAAAATAAATGAGAAAAACCAAAAAGTAAAATATATAAAATAATTCATGCGTGGGAAAATCATTTGGTTCATGTTGTGTCTAGGTCAAGTTGGGTATGTTCTTGCTAGACATGAACCTGAAACTTTTGTAATCTTTGGAGCTTGGACCCATACCTGACCAAAGTCTGTTGATTTTGATTGGTTGAGGTCTATGGGTCCAAGCGATGGACTATTCTTGTTTCAAAAAAAAGAGAAAATTGTTGCAGCATCTTTATCATCTACACTCTAATAGTTCTTCGTTGAGACCAAAAACTCTACATGAACAAATATGTTGGTGGGAAGTGCCCGAATCCAGGATCCTGTTATTACAATTTGATTTTATCTGCTCCATAGATGTATTACCATGACATGAAATTTTACACCAGACTGGCTTCTTTGTTACTTCGTAAACATATCTACAAAATTTGCACACACATGGACATGCAAGGTTTATTGGTTCCTTGACTTTGTGGTATGTAGTCCTATTATCTATAACAGCACTGGGAAAGTGGGGCCTAACAACCGATCCTGCAGCGTTACCTTGACTAATTTGAATGGTAAAGGAGCTCTAAAATAATACATTTTGTCAAATTTAGCAGGATGCTTCTCTATGTATCACAATTTTATGTGACTCAACAATTTGCAACCTTTTTGATTACAGGGAAGAGTTCAAAGTCTGCCAAGGTCTTCAATGCATTGTCCTGGGGCTGGTCTTCCAGATCACCCCAGTCTAACAGAGGTTCTTATGTTCCAGAAGCAAGTGATGCTTGTAGGCCTGGAAACCATTGCACAACACTTGAAAAGCTTTATGCTGGGGAACAGAAGCTCTACAAGGAAGTTAAGGTAACCTACTTGGAGTAGTTTTCAAACTTTACATGGCAACAAAATGATTGCCATTTTTATTGCTGTTCTGCATTATTTACTTTACAAGGCCAAACATCACTGCCTGTGGTTTCATTGATCAACAGAATACCTTGATTTGTTCTATATTTAATTTAACATGGAAGCATTTATTTTCCTTTTCTCTTTTGATTTATTGTATCTTCAACAATATCCATTGCTATTGCGATGATAAGCAAGCGGGCTTTAACCATTTCTATTTTATTTTTATTGGTCATTCACTGTTTGTATTTCTTAAGGTTAAAATATTTAATGTGCACATGCATAATTGTACTGACATATGTGGCTAGGCACAAGAAGATTTTAAGGATGACAGTTGTGATTGTGAGATTTGTTGGAAAATCTATATACTATTCAAAGGAATGAGAATTTTGAATTTCAGATATTCCATTTAAATTCCATTTGTCACCCCTGAAATATCTTTGGCCATGCATTGGTTGATCCTCTCATCATATCCAAGTTTGCATAAAATCTGAAGAATAAGCATCCCTTGTTGGAAATTGAACCAAGCATGGAGTCCTGTTACTTGTTTAGTTAGGGTTGTTTTAATTGGAGTCCAAGTCTGTATTCGATTAGGATTGTTTTGATTGGTTATTCAAAGTCCTTATCATTGTTGGTATAGGAATTGGTTTCCTATGAGATTTTGGTTTTGTTAATTATAATATACGTGCCTGAGTTATTGTTTTGGAGTGTGTTGGGAGCATGTGAGGGCAATAGCTTCTGTGATTGGCCTATTGAGAGACAGTCTGGTGAGTTCCAGTTCTATAATAAAATAGTTTTTTTGTGTTGTCTACATCCCTGAACAAAGAAATCAAAGAATGCAAGAGGCATCCTTTGCATTGGCCAGTGATTGAGTGGCTGATTTGAAAAATTGGCAACTGAAAATCCATCTTCCACCATTAGATGTTAGCCTATTCCACAAGCTGACAGGTCCCATCATTCACTTTTGAGAACGAGACCCTTTAACATGACAATTTTAATCCAAAAAGCTGCTCAACATACTTATCAATATCAGAAATACAACTTAATAGTCAAAAGGGAAGTGAATCTTACCCACTGAGACTGTTAAGAGGGCTTCTCTGGCTTACCATGGTAAAAGTTCGCAGAGACATTTAAAATCAGTGATGGCAAGAAAACTTGGGAAGTAGAACCCTCTAATGCTAGGAATAAGCTATATTTTGGTCCATAGCATCATTGCATTTGATTAACCATCACCATGGAAGCGTCTTAGATATGCTGCCTTTGCATAAGAGAACCCTGTAAGGAGACAACAACATCCACAGATGGCCGATATTTTGTTACAGCCTTTGTTGCAAACTTTGTAACGAACACTCATCAGTCACCAGTCTCTGTTCTATAGTTTATGATATCTTGAAGCTCATTTTTGAAGACATAATATATTCCTGAAAATTTTTGAAGGCATAATATTTGAGTATTTAATACCAATCATAGCCTTGAATTCTTCATGGCCTCCAAAATGATTTTCTATTTCATCCCAATAAATTTTCTAGAATTTGATATTGTTAGATTTGGATATCATGTTTAGAACAATATAGAAGATTGTGCTGTTGGATTTATTCAAAAGTCAATATTGGCAACAAGTCAAGAAATTTTTTAAAGAATGTGTAGAATTCTCCTATTAAATGCTGATTATTAAGTTGTCCGAGAAAGATATCTTGAGAGCTGAAGTCTCTCTATTAGAAACATTGTCAAAGTTGAAGGGTTGCTGAGAAATCTATGCAAGAATGAAGATGGGTGTTTTCTAAGTGGCAAGGCAAGAGAGGAAGCATAGAAAGAAAAAGGAGAGTATTTCTGGGTGTATAATTAGTCTCAAGGTGTGTGGTCCCTTGGTTACAAAATCTCAAGTTGTTCATCTATTTGTTTGTTTCAGTGGAAGTATACGTTAAGATTCTTTGTTTTATTCCCTCCTTCACAATATGTGTTCACTTGCACGTTAAAAGTAGAATACCTTAGTTATTATGAGCGCTTTGTTTGTAACAGTGCTTCCAGATTTTTATCTTAAGAACCTGGACATCAAAAATTCTTTCAAATGCTTAGTAATGGGGTCTGCTGGTGTTGAGGCCAATTTCCTTGAAGTAACTGTAAGGAAAGTGTGTCCTCTGAGACACGTAGGAGACAATTATATATATAAAAAAGGACTAATTTAAAGTGAAATCTGGAGCCTTAAAATATTGTTGGTTACATATGTGGTCAGATGAGTGATGAGAAAGAGTGTAACACAACAATTGGTGACTTGTAAGTGATTATCAAGTGTTCCTACAAAGGAACAATGATGAAAATTGAAAAATTGAAGTATGTATTTATGATTGACAAAAATTGGCAAACACCTCCAATAAGAATTTACTAGAATTTTGTTAGCTGTATCACATTTACCTTGCCTGATGCAAAGTATTCAAGTTGGAACCAGATTACCTACTGGTGGAAGTTAGTGAGACCATTTGTAAGGGTAAAAACAAGCTGAATGCAAGCAAGGCCAGGCCAACTTAAGCTTGGATATGGTCAGCTGAGGTCAAGCTGGGAAGATAGCTCATGCTCAATTAATGTATCCAACCAAGCCAGTTTAAGCTCAGATTGCTTGAACCCGAAGCACAAACTGAGATGCTTTCAGGCTTGTTTTACTTGATATCCACTTGCCTTGGTAAAAATAAGAGCCATGGAGGGCTTGGAGGACCATGGAGGGAACGAAAGAGAGATGGTTTGGGCAAGGGTCAACGCCATATCTTACTGTGGGTAAGAGCAGCCAGGATTATTGATCTGAAATCTAGAAGAGTTCATTTTTCTAGGTCAGGGGAAGGAGAGAGGTTGGAAGGGAAGGAATGCGTGATGAGACCATAACACCTTCTTGTTGGAGCTCCACCATACCTTGACAAGTTCTATCCCTTCTTTACCAAACCAGTAATGGAACCTAACTAGATGAAAGCTGAAAGAAAGAAGATGAGAGTAGAGGATTATAGATGTTATCCCCTGTACTTCTTCCATTAAATTAGAGAAGGGAGGGTGGAATTGGGCTTCATTTATATTGTTGAGCTGGACTTGGCTACGTTTGAATATAGCCATTTGAAAATGTAACTAAGTTCAGAATCCAATCACCTCCTCCACCCTTGGATTTATATGGATCTTGAAGTTTTTCATCTTTTTCATCTTTAGGATTCGTAAACTGGGTGGATTCAAGGGTGCAAGAGGTGATCGGATGTAAGCTTGGCTACATTTGAATGTAGCCAAGTCCAACTTTATATTTTTAATTTTTGGTGACCGGTGGTGGTGAGCACTAGAAGAGAAGTGAGAATGTGTCCTCTACTATTGCTAAGATAGCCAAAGAGGATAATATGGAAGGCACTCATCTATTCTCAAGGCTTCTTGAGTTCTCTTTATTAATGAGCTGCTAATCAAATGGCTTTATTGCTTAACTGTTACATGTAACTCCTTTTCTATGGAAAGCTTATAATACCTAAAATAAGATAAAATTATTATTAATGATTAATCATATAAAATTGCTATTATTATTATTTATGAATGATTAATCATACAACTTATTTACACATTCAAGTTAAATTATGTGTGAACTTGAGTGAGCTAGAGCCTAGCACAAGTTTGACTTGTTGATAGAGTTCAAAGTTTTAGCTCAACTTTAGCTCATTTATTAGCTAAACATGCCAACATCAAATTGAATTTTGTAACAACTTAGGATCTCACGTAAAAAGGCTAGCTAAGAAAGTATTGTTTGGATTTCTTGGTCTCATATAAGTAACCAAGATTTACTTATTGTATAACCGATATCGGATTCAATATACACCACCATAGGGTTCCATAATCTCTCTCTTGCTAGGCTAAGGGTTCCCATCAAAATACAATGAAATTGTCAAACACCATGATTGGCTTGTGGTCAACTTCAAAAGTGCCTATTTGCCATGTCCCCCATTCCGCATGGCCATAGGTCAGTTTTGCTTGGCTTTGATATCATTTTTAACAACCTAGGACCTCATCCAAAAATATTAGTTAGAAGGTATTATTTGTGTTCCTTGGTCCTATATAAGTACCCAAGAGCTGCTTGATGCATAACTAATGTAGGTCTAAGCACACACCAACATGGGCTCTCATAAATTTAAAATGAAATATCAGTCAAAAATAATTTTAATTTAAAATGCTGTTATTACAAGGTATAATGAAACATAGTTGTTTGAAAAGTAATAGTGGTTATTGTTTTAAATCTTAACCAACAAGCCATATCCTATCCATATAGAATATCACTTCATGCATCAACATCATCTACCAAGATCTGAGGGTATTTTGCGGTTGAACATAAACTAAGACAAACTCTTAAAAAGTTTGTGCCAAATCCTAGCCTGGCAACTTTGGCAAGAGAGGGGACTTCCATGAAATCCAATTGGACTGGTGATTATAGGGTGATTCAGTTAATGGCTCTGGCAGTTGAAGCTTGTTCAGCTATGGGAAACTCAGATTCATTTGGGCATGGAATGTATAAATCAAGAGGGAGGAGGACTATCCTTGATATAGCATGCTGCATTCAGCACAAGCATAAGTTATAAGCCAATAAGCCAGATTGGTGGCCAATCCCATTCATGAAGGTTTTTAAGCTTAAACAAATCCACAGTTTTACTTGTTCAATCTCACTCTATGTTCCTTGATTTGAACACTAAAATGCCTTTGAATCACTTTTTATAGCTGGTGTGTTGAAGTGCTATTCCTCTTGCCATTGTAATTATGAGATGTTCAGTTCCTTCAAACTCCTCTCATATATTTACTGGAGAGGCCATATTTAGAAGATCTCTTTCTTCTTTCTTGTCATTTGTGATTTTTGTAAACAATTTCCCAAACATTAACAATATTCATTTTTTTCAGTCCTGTACAAATGTGGACTCTTTTCCTCCTATTTAAGCTGCCTATTTACAAGTCTCTTTTGTAGTCAGAACACAATGACCTCCGCCTACTGGATGATTGTTATTTATGCTGGGACACTTTGCTCACATCTTCTCATGCAAGAATGGCCTGAACCTTGGAATTATCACAATAATCCAAAAAAGGATGTGGTTATTGAGAGCTAGGGTTTATGAATATCTAGAAATGGTTAATTCAGACATCAATACATGAACCTATCGAAATGGTTAATTCAGACATCAATTCATGAACCTATCTTAATTCTTGTCAAAGTAACTACAAAAGCATTTGTTTGAAGTTTTTAAACCCACTTCTGCTTATCTTTTCAGCCTCTAAGAGTTTAAGAAATGTGAATGCTGTTTTAGCGTCTGTTTCAGATTGGCTTGTTAAAATTGTAAATAATTTCAGTTCAAACTTTTATGTTGAACGGAAGTTTAAACAATGGCAGTGTTTCAGGATGCTGAAACTCCAATAATCTGAGATTGGTCTTCCTGTGGAGAAGTGACTGTTTCTTCAAATTATCATGCAAAAAATAGTTGTACTTGTAGATATGTCTAATGTTATTAATTTGCAGGAGGAGGAGATTACTAGATTCCTGCACAAAAAGAAAACCCTGTTACTGCACAAGCTTGAAGATGGAGAGCATGACCGGACAAAGACTGCGAAGATTCGATCTGACATTGAAGAATTGAAGTGCCGAATCATCTCTTTGCAGGAGTTAATTAACAGGACATGCATATCCATTTCAAAGTTTAGAGATGAAAAGTTACACCCGCAATTGGTCGAATTATCTTTGGGGTAAAGTTAGAACGACAACCTTCTTTTCTTTTCCCCCTAAGAAATAAGCTTACTGGCAGTGTCAATAATATATAGCAAATTACTTTTATAATAAGTTCCAGTCAATCAGTTATCCTGATTTTTCCATTTTCATATATCCTTTGTTTCCAATTTGGTTACTATTTCTTCCTTATTTATTGTAATTTACAATTGAATTGCATGAATGTTATTGGCAGATTCTTTCACACATTATAGGATTTTACTTGATTTGTTTTATCCGGTAACCGAATTCTTATATTTCTTGCTGCACATGCTATGAAATCTTCATTGAGTACAAACTTGCTTGATCAAGACTGCTAAACTTATCAGTATTTATGAATTAGTTAACATTTCTTCATAACAGAAATGTATCTTATGGCAAGAAACAATATTGGGTACTTAAATGCAACAGCATTGTCGATGAACTGACATCATCTGATCCATCTTTTTCTCCCTTCTCAAAGGCTTGAGCAGATGTGGAGAATGATGTATGAGTGCCACCATGTTCAGAACCATGTTGCTCAGCAGCTCAATCTTTTAGACCACCATCCTGGCACTGAACCAACAACTGATTCCCATCGTCATGCCACAGCCCAACTAGAATCTGAGGTTACGTCCTGGTACAATTCCTTCTGTAACCTTTTTAAATCTCAGCGTAAGTACATGAGCATTATCAACCAATGGGTCAAACTCACTGCCTGCCTTCCGGATAGTAATGGTACTATGGGTTCTGCATCTGGTGTCCATGACCTTTGTGAAGAATTGCAGTGCGCCCTCAACAGACTACCTGACAAGGTGCTCTTACTTGCTATAAACTATGTTATATGTTTTAAATTGTTTTTGGAATAGCAGAATCAGTTAAACAATGGGAATGCATTCCAAAACAACGCTAGTTCTGCATGAAGCTTTAAGACTGATACTTGTTTCTTGAACTAGTTCTAGTACTCTAACCATTGCAATAGAGATCAAATTTCACTTGATGATTGATGCATGTGGTCTCAAATAGTTTGGTTAGGAGTATTGCCTTTACAATTTACCTGTATTGCTGGATGGTAATTGTCTGAGGGCTTGGGTTTTCATAAGCACATTTATTTTACTTTCTTTCTTTCTTCTTTCCCCCTGCAAGTGGAATTACTCAGGTCAATTTCTTCGATATGTTTTCTACATCATTAAGCGGAAGAAACAAAGCAATGGGAGTCAAACTTTTGCATGACCAGTGAAGTAAACCTAAAAGCTAGTTTGTGTCAAAAATTCATTGATATGGATGATCATAGAACAAAATTATTGAGATCCTAGTCAAGATGGTGAAAGGACTATACTTTCCATGAACATTACATATGGTATTCTTTTTTATAATTCATTGTCTCTGCAATTGATCCTCAACTAACAAAAGGGTGATAGAAGTATGTTGGAATTCAAATCTTTGCCCTATGAAAATTCATTTAATAGGAAAACATGTTTCATTGATATTTGAATCCAAACAGGTTGCAGCTGAGGCGATTAAGAGCTTTGTATCAGTTATCCACTCCATTGTCCTGCAGCAGAATGAAGAGTGCAACCTTCAGAAGAAATCTGTCCGAATGGAAAGCAGGTTGGACAAAGAACTAAATTCTCTTTGCGAGTTAGAAAAGCACAATGATCATACAATTGAATATCCAGTTCAAGTTCCAAATTTGAATTGCCATTCATTGTTGATAAAGCATGCAAAACTGGAAGCTTTCAAGAAGAGGGTGGAGGAGGAAAAAGCCAAGTATATGAACTCTGTTCACATGAGCCGGGCCATGACCCTGAACTGTCTACAAACATGCCTCCCAAGTGTTTTCCAAGCTTTGATGGGGTTTGCCAATGTATGTGTGCAGCATTTTGAGGGCATTAACCAATCTATTGTATCTGCAGCTAGCCACTCAGAGAGCATTTCACCTTCATGGCCTTGAACCTGATAATCTAATTTGATGGTGTAGATAGAAATTTTCATCTGAATAGATTTCAGGATTTTCAGTGCCTTGCTGATATTAGGTTGGGTACTGAGAAGTCATTCTTCTGTTTGTATTTATGTAGGTATGTTCCAGGATTCGAAGCGAGTGGGTGTGCACTGAACAAAAAAGGGTTTATTATTATTATTATTATTGTATTAGGAGGTGTGATGCTCACAGATATATATCCATACCATGATGACTCTAGAGAACCTTTGCTGTGAGAAAATTTGATGTTTTGAGAGTTAACTGCTCAATTCATTTTGAGATATGGAGTTTTCTGAAAATATGAGCTGTTGAAGGAATTAGAAAATCATGGGGAAAGAGTTGGAGGTGCTTTTTGTTGGGGCCAGGGCAAGTTTTGCTTTTTCATTCGTTCAAGATAAAAGATATTGAAAGGCTTCAGGCTTGCTTTCTGATTTCTTGTTGCTTATCTTTTAATCACTTATTGAATTCTGTATGATGTCCTTCCTCAATGACATTTATCTTTTCTTTTCTTCTCTTCTTTTAAAGGCACATAATCTTTAAAGACACCTGCTTGCATGCCATCTGAGAAGTCAAAAAGGCTATGTATGTATGTACGTACGTACGTACTGACCCAAGTTTAAAATTACATTCACTGCTAGTGCCTTTTCAATTCAGTTATCTGAATTTAGGTATTTTCTTTTATAAATGGAAATGGAACTTGAGTAATGCAGACATTGGTGAGAATCCAATGGGTCTCTTCGCAAGGTTTGTCCGCAGAGGATGAGTCAAGGCTTAAGATCACGTTGAAAGGCATAGTCGATGGACAACATATGAATAGTTCTGAGGGATGGAGGAGGTTAAGTTAGCCAAAAAAAAGAAAAAAAAAAAAGAAAAAAGTTATTGGTACAAGGATGCAAGATGATTTTGCGTTTTTGAGGTAAGAAGGGGCAGAGAAAATGCCTGGAGCCAATGGAAACTCAACAATCGATTACGTGTTGAAATTAAAGATTCTCCGTTCTTGTACATTTACAGGGTCATGGCTTGTTCTTACCCAACAAATTAAGAGGCCAGGCCAATCTGCTCAAAGATATTAGCTCATAAATCTGCTTCAAATTCCTGTAAGGACTCATTGCAAAAGTTGTTAGGAGCAACTTTTGCAATCTATTATTGCTGTCTTTTGATCATTTTGGAGCAAGAAAACAATGAAATAGGTGCCATTAATGAAACTTGAATATGACAAGAACTACTCGGTTCTTTCAATGAGGTTGCTACCGTGGGGCATTTTGGTTGTATGAGATTTCACTAGCAATTTAAGATAGAGTTACAATTATGAAATTGAATTAGTATTATATATAACAATTTTTGTATATTATCGTAGTGTGTAGATGAAAACAAAGCCCTTTTTCTCATCGCAAGCACGCCAGCCATGTCAGATTAGTTGTTGGCATGGCTGACATGCCATATAATGATGTGGCACTGACATGCTACCATGTGGATAAAATAAATTGGAGGGCATCATCATCATATCATCATGTTAAAAACTCACACCGCTGAAACTCCCGAGATCGGCAGCAGTTTGGATATCCCTGAGAAAGCAAACAAGCGGTTCAGTTCGATCTGACCATCTGTAATGCAGTGTGTGCATGTAGATGCGATTAAGTTGTGTTTAATTAGTGTCACATTTCAGACCCAATGTCGGATCCAGAGATGGTAACCTACCGCATGCCTGGCATGCAAGGCGTTATATAATCCAATTTATTCAAGAAAGAATGATACCACTATGTCATTCAGAGTCAAATATTTTAGTACAAGCCATAATTATGAGTTTTGGGCTATATGCCCATCATACATAAATCAATGGGGTTACAACAAAATGTTGGATCTTAATTTTCTCTGACAGAAGCTCCAACTACCCCAAATCCCATTCTTCAGTCCTGTGGCTCTGAAAAACATTGTAAGATTTATATGAGCTTACACTCAATAAGTAAGCCTACTATCATATAATATAATCATTTCATCAAGATATTATCAAACCACATTTTCATGTATAAAACTTCCAATTTCAAATACATTCATCATGTTATCAAAACATGTATGTCATCAGCTCAAATAATTTTGGAAGCTTAATTATACAATAAATACTGAAATATGCAATGTAAACAAACCCACTGTATTCATATTATTATTTCCTTATGTGTCCACGCCCTACAACACCCATCTGTGTATCACTCTTTAATGTCCCCTAAGAGGAAGGGTCCTGGTACCAGCGTTATGCCATATATCATAATCAATCACAACACATCCTCTAGATGTGTGTGCGTTATGCCATATATCAATCACATCACATCCTCTAGATGTGTGTCCCATATCTCCCCCTGTGGAGGTGGGTCCCGTATCTCTCGGCATTTCACATCGTTTCACATCATATGAGAACCGTGGCAACACATATCATCATCATATTTGCATGTAGCACATCATGCATCATCATGAGCATAAGCTCCTCATATCACATATACAGTGGTTTGTACATTCATAGCATAAAATACATCAATAATACCAGTATATTTTGCAAAGCCAAAATAATCACATCATTCAATTTTTGCACATTTATAATCCATTACTTTGCAAAATATTAGTAATCACATATAATTATAACAGATACCAATTGTATAACAAAATTCCATTTTGTCTTATATTTCCAAATAATGCAATATATCTCAATATAGCATTTAAATACATAATTTTTATATTCTAATAAATTATAAAATTATAATAAATGGCTTACTTACCTCAGTACGCTAATTCCAAACTGTAAATCAGCTATGTAGACATCTGGTTACCTACAGCATTAATTTCCACAATTAAATCTTTAAAAATTGGAATAATAAGGCATCCCCTAAGGTCTACCCAGTCTAATCCTGGGCCCAACTTTGGGCTCGAATATCTCCAAATATATAAGCCCGAATGGGGAAATAAAAATATCCCGAGAAACTAGAATCAACGCCGAATCGGGCCATATTTTTATTTCTCCATTCTTGGCCCAATACGGGACCCAAATGCAGCCCCAAAATAGCTCATGAGCTGGCCCAATAGGGCCAACGTGGGACGGCCCAAGCTGGCCCACGCCTCCTCTTCCCCACTGGGTGAAACAGGGGGAGTCGTGCGGCGGCCAGGGCCGCCGCCGGCCAATTCCCGGGCAGCCCGGCCGCCGGCGACCGGGCCAAAGCCGACCGCCGGCGACGGCCAAAGCCGGCCGCCGCTGCGGCCGCCTCCCTCTCCCTCTTTCTCCCTCAATTTCTCTCTTTCTCTCTCTCATCCGTCCGCTTGGCATCGTGCCAGTGGCACGGCCAGCCACCACGGCCGGACCCTCACCGGACGGTTGCCCACCGCCGGTGAGGGCCACTGGCCGCTACCCAGGCCCGGCGAGGCGACGGGCACTCCGCCGGCCCGAACCAAGCCGTGAACCGGCTTGGTTCTGTCCCCTCTCTCTCTCTCTCTCTCTCTCTCTCCTCTCTCTTAGGTCTCATGGAGGAGGGGTGCTCCCCCCCCTTATATAGTGCCAAGGGAGGGTTAGCCCCTCCCCTGCTCGTGTAAGGGGGCGTCGGCACCCCCCCTTGTTGACTGGCTGCGGCGCCCTCCCGCGGCCGTCAACAATGGCGGAAGAAGGGCGGCGCCTCCCTTCCTCCATCAACAATGAGGATCCTCACGTGGTGAGGATCCAGGGGGAGGGTTCACATTCTTCCCTCCTTATAAAAATTTCGGCCTCGAAATTGGTGTACTTTAAATAACATTTAGAATCCAAAGCTTTGATCATATGATTAATCTTCTTTCTATTTACATATGCTATGTTACAAACAATTGAGGATATTTTTCTTTAATTTCCTCCTCAAGCTCCCAAGTAGCTTCCCTCTCAGAATGGTTACTCCACTGAACCTTGACATAGGGAATGCTACGCCGTCTTAAAACTTGATCCTTGCGGTCCACAATACGCACAGGATGCTCCTCATATTAGATCCTTCCTTAACTGCATGGGCTCAAATTCTATCACATGGCTGGGGTCAGAATGTACTTCCTCAACATAGATACATGAAATACATTGTGTACCCCAGAGAGTGCCGGAGGTAATGCCAGGCTATAAGCCACCTCCCCTACTTTGCTCAGAATCTCAAATGGCCCAATGTATCGTGGACTCAGTTTACCTCTAATCCCAAATCTCATCACATTTTTGGTTGGTGATATCTTCAAGAAGACATGATCTCCAATTGAAATTCTAGCTCCCTTCTTCTCACATCAGCATAGCTCTTCTGTCGGCTCTGAGCTGTGCGGAGTCGTCCCTTGATCAGTTGCACCTTTCTACTGTCTGTCGAATCAGCTCAGGGCCCAACAATTTTCTCTCCCCACATCATCCCAACATAAGGGAGATCTGCATTTCCTACCATACAAGGCCTCAAATGGAGCCATCTGGATACTGGCTTGGTAGCTGTTATTGTAAGCAAATTCCACTAAAGATAAGTGGTTGTCCCAAGCACCACCCAAGTCCATCACACAGGCTCGCAACATGTCCTCCAGGGTCTGTATGGTTCTCTCAGACTGCCCATCTGTCTGGGATGGAAGGCTGTGCTGAAGTTCAATTTGGTCCCCAGAGCTCTATGAAGACTCTTCCAGAATTGGGACACAAACCTAGTATCCCTATCTGATACAATAGATACGGGAATACCATGAAGCCTCACAATTTGCTCAATATACATGTTGGCCAATCTCTCACTGGAGATCCCAACTCTGAATGGCAGGAAATGGGCTGACTTCGTCAATCTGTCTACAATGACCCATACCGCATCATTGCTCCTAGGGGTCTTAGGCAGACCAGTCACGAAGTCCATAGTGATCTTCTCCCATTTCCATTGTGGAATCATCAGAGATTGAAGGGGTCCCGCAGGCCTTTGATGCTCAGCCTTCACTTGCTGACATACCAAACATTTGGCTACATACTGAGCAATCTCTCTCTTCATTCCTTTCCACCAAAAGTTTTCTTTTAGGTCTTTGTACATCTTGGTACCTCCGGGGTGCACCGTGTAAGGAGAATAGTGGGCCTCCTTCAGAATCTCTGCTCTTAGTTCCACCACATTTGGCACACAGAGCCTACCATCAAATCTCAGGGATCCATCCTCCATTATAGCAAATTCATTTTGAACCCCTGACTTCACGCTTCTTTAATCTTTTGCAGGTCCAAGTCTTCTTTCTGGGAGGACTTGATCCTGTCTAACAGAGTTGGTTGGAGTACAAGTGCTGCTACAAGCCCATCGGACCGTTGTACTCGCAATCCAACCTCCAGCTTCTCAAGATCCCTCTGGATGTGAGGCTGAGAGGTGATCATAGAAGCTAACTCCGAGGAGGACTTCCTACTCAAGGCATCAGCTACCACATTGGCCTTCCCTGGATGATAGTGCAGGTTCAGGTCATAATCTTTTAGTAGCTCCATCCACCTCCTTTGCCTCAAGTTTAACTCCTTCTGAGTGAAGATGTACTTCAGACTTTTGTGGTCTGTGTACACATCACATGCTTCTCCATATAGATAATGCCGCCAGATCTTTAAGGCAAAAATCACAGCAGCCAACTCCAGGTCATGAGTAGGATAATTTTGCTCGTATGGCTTTAGCTGTCTGGAGGCATAAGCTATCACCTTCTCATTTTGCATCAGAACACATCCCAATCCCTTCCGAGAAGCATCCGTGTATAGAGTGAATCCTCCAGATCCTGACGGAAGGGTAAGGACGGGGGCTGACACTAGGCGTTGTTTCAGCTCCTGGAAACTTCTCTCACACTCCTCAGTCCAGTCAAACTTCGCTTGCTTTTGGGTCAAGCGAGTCAGGGGTAGAGCAATGCGAGAAAAGCCCTCCACGAATCTGCGATAATATCCAGCCAGCCCCACGAAGCTTCTGACTTCAGATACATTGGAAGGTCGACTCCAATTTACAACTGCCTCAATCTTCTTTGGGTCCACAGTTATGCCATTTTTAGATATTACGTGACCCAAGAATGATACTTGGCTCAACCAGAAGTCACACTTCTGCAACTTGGCATAAAGCTTTTTCTCCCGAAGGTTTGCAGAACAATCTTCAGGTGGTCCATATGCTCCTCCTGGCTTTTAGAATACACCAGGATGTCATCAATGAACACCACCACAAACTGGTCCAAGTATGGCTTAAAGATTCTGTTCATCAAGTCCATGAATGCTGCCGGGGCATTAGTTAACCCAAACGGCATCACCAAGAACTCGTAGTGGCCATACCTAGTCCTGAATGCTGTCTTAGGCACATCTCCAGCCTGACCTTGAGTTGATGGTATCCTGACCGAAGATCAATCTTCGAGAATACCCGAGCTCCTTGGAGTTGATCGAGATCATCGATCCTCGGCAAGGGATACTTGTTCCGCACTGTTACCTTATTGATTTCTCGGTAATCAATGCAGAGCCGAAGACTCCCATCTTTCTTTTTGACAAATAATACTGGAGCACCCCAAGGAGAGACACTCGGTCTGATAAATCCCCGGTCTAGGAGCTCTGCAATTGGTCTTCAACTCTTTTAGTTCAGCTGGGGCCATACGATAAGGGGCCTTGGATATAGGTCCAGTGCCAGGGACCAAATCAATGGTGAACTCCACTTCCCGGTCTGGAGGCAATTCGGTCAAATCATCCGGGAAGACGTCAGGAAACTCCATAGCCACTGGAATATCCTCCAACTTCACCTCTTCCTGCTGAAGGTCCTTGACCACAGCAAGAAACCCTTGGCCACCTTTCATCAAATATTTGGCAGCCCGCAGTGCTGATACAAACACTGAGGCCAGGTGTTCCTGGCTTCCAGTAAAACTGAATTCAGGCTGATTAGGGATTTTGAAGATCACCATTTTCCTGAAACAGTCTACCGAAGCATGATAGGAGGCCAACCAGTCCATCCCAAGGATAACATCAAAGGACTTTAGTGGAAGGACGATTAGATCAGCCTCCAGCCTCTTGTCGCCACGTTGATCTGGCAGGATCTGCATACAGACTCCACCCTCATAACATCTCCATTTGGGAATGCAATGAGCAACTCTTGTTCTAGGGGAACGGGTGTCAACGATGCATTATTGGCAAGATAAGCATCAGATATAAACGAATGCGTGGCACCCGGATCTACTAAAGTCTGAGCATAAGTGTTGCCTACTTTAATTGTCCCTGATCACAAAGTTTAGTTGTCTTAGATGTCATATAGCGGATCCTATTTATCCTTCATGATCAATGCATTATATCGCATATGAACAAATAATCTTAAAGGGTACTTAGGTAACAGGTATACCTGCCACAACGGAGTTAGAAGCGGCAGCATCCTGTTGGGTGAGGGTGAAGACCCTTCCCTGGGTCCTCGGCTGCTGCGGCTGGTTCATCCCAAGATTTGGAGAAGGCAGCTGATCCTCCGAAGGGGACAAGTGGCCATCTTGTGATCCACTTTCCCACATATGAAGCAGGCACCTCTCGGCCCACGGCACTGCCTGCCCGGGTGGAAGTTCCCGCAGTGAGGGCAACGGGTCTCCTTACCCTTCGGTCCTGAGGGGGGCTGATATGTATCTTTCTTCTTAGCCTGCCCCGAAGACTGGCCCGAAGGAGACCCCTTCCTCTTCCTCTTTAGCTCCCACTCCTTCTGGTTCCTATTCATGTCTCTTTCGATCACCAGGGCTTTACTCACCACAGCACATATGTGGAGAGTTCAAATGCATTGACTGCTTGCCTCAGTTTGGGTCGCAGTCCTTCAGTGAACCTGGTGATCTTGGCTCTCTCAGTGGTCACTATTTCCGGAGCAAACCGGGCTAGCCTAGTGAACTCGGCTTCGTACTGGGCCACAGAGAGATTCTTCTGTTCCAGCTCCAGAAACTCAGACTCCATCTGTCTTTGCACACTACTGGGAAAGTATTTGTTGAAAAAGGCCTCCTTGAACTCCCTCCAGGAAACAGCCTGTCCACCCAATCGCTGCTCCATATGCAACCACCAATCATATGCCTCCCCTTGAAGGAGGTAGGTGGCAAATCTAATCCGCTCCTCCTCCTGGCTACCATGGGCCATGAAGGCCTTCTCCATCTCCCTCATCCATCCCTCAGCATCAGCGGGGTTGGTGGATCCAGAGAAGGGAGCAGGGGCTAAGCTCTTAAACTCAGCAAAGCTCCGACCCCTCCTTGCCAGGGTTGCGGCGGAGCGGGCTGGACTGGTGGTTCAGGTTCGACTCGCGGGTTTTGCTGAGTAGGAGGGCGGGCTGAGCAGGCACCACTTGTTGGATCTGCTGCTGCATAGCCTGCACCATTTCCACAAGGGCCTGAAGTATCTCAGTCTGGCGCTGTTGCCATTGCCAGCCACATTGATGGAACCAGAGCCTCCAGAAGTTTGCTGGCCTCCCTGCTGGCCAGAGTCACCAGCCTGGGAACCTCCAACTTGTCGCATACTTCTGGTGTGACGAGGCATGACTATTCCCTGCCAAGTTTGGTTCCAATCAATATCTTTACAAACCCCTTAAGTTTTCAAAACATATTTATTAAAAAATTATATCTTCTTAGAGTTGTTACCCTCCCAGTGTCATCCTACTGTTTTGCCTAGTGTCATCTTATGTTTGTCCCTAAGGTCAAACCTAGGCTCTGATACCACAAAAGCTGTCACGCCCCAGACCCTATATTGGATCTAGGGGTGGCAACCCGCCGCATGCCTGGCATGCAAGGCGTTTATAACATTTAATTCAAGAAGGGTAATAACTATATCATTCCAATTTAAATGGTTCTTAATACAAGCCATAATCATAGTTTTAGGCTACATGCCCATCATACATAAGTCACTGGGGTTACAACAAAATGTTGGATCTTAATTTCCTCTGAAGAAGCTCCAACTACCCCAAATCCCATTCTTCAGTCCTGTGGCTCTGAAAAACATTGTAAGATTTATATGAGCTTACACTCAATAAGTAAGCCTACTATTATAATAATCATTTCGTCAAGATATTATCAAACCACATTTCATGTATAAAACTTCCAATTTCAAATACATTCATCATGTTATCAAAACATGTATATCATCAGCTCAAATAATTTTGGAAGCTTAATTATACAATAAATGCTGAAATATGCAATGTAAACAAACCCACTGTATTCATATTATTATTTCCTTATGTGTCCCACGGCCCTACAACACCCATCTGGTGTATCACTCTTTAATGTCCCCTAAGAGGAAGGGTCCTGGTACCAGCGTTATGCCATATATCATAATCAATCACAACACATCCTCTAGATGTGTGTGCGTTATGCATATATCAATCACATCACATCCTCTAGATGTGTGTCCTCCACATATCTCCCCTGTGGAGGTGGGTCCCGTATCTCTTGGCATTTCACATCGTTTCACATCATATGAGAACCGCGGCGACACATATCATCATCATATTTGCATGTAGCACATCATGCATCATCATGAGCATAAGCTCCTCATATCACATATACAGTGGTTTGTACATTCATAGCATAAAATACATCAATAATACCAGTATATTTGCAAAGCCAAAATAATCACATCATTCAATTTTTGCACATTTATAATCCATTACTTTGCAAAATATTAGTAATCACATATAATTATAACAGATACCCAATTGTATAACAAAATTCCATTTCTTATTTTTCCAAATAATGCAATATATCCATAATTTTCATATTCTAATAAATTATAAAATTATAATAAATGGCTTACTTACCTCAGTACGCTAATTCCAAACTGTAAATCAGCTATGTGGACATCTGGTTACCTACAGCATTAATTTCACAATTAAATCTCAAAAATTGGAATAATAAGCATCCCCTAAGGTCTACCCAGTCTAATCCTGGGCCCAACTTTGGGCTCGAATATCTCCAATATATAAGCCCGAATGGGGAAATAAAAATATCCCGAGAAACTAGAATCAACGCCGAATCGGGCCATATTTTTATTTCTCCATTCCCCCAATACGGGGCCCAAAATGCAGCCCCAAAATAGCTCATGAGCCGGCCCAATAGGGCCCAAGGTGGGACGGCCCAAGCCGGCCCACGCCTCCTCTTCCCCATCTGAAACAGGGGGGAGCGTGCCGGCGGCCAGGGCCGCGCCGGCCAATTCCCGGGCAGCCCGGCCGCCGGACCGGGCCAAAGCCGGCCGCCGCCGCGACCGCCTCCCTCTCCCTCTCTTTCTCCCTCAATTTCTCTCTTTCTCTCTCTCGTCCGTCCGTGGCCATCGTGCCGGTGGCATGGCCGCCACCACGCCGGCCGGACCCTCACCGGACGGTTGCGCCGCCGGTGAGGTCTGAGGGCCTGGCCGCTGCCCAGGCCTGGCGAGGCGATGGGCGCTCCGCCGGGCCCGAACCAAGCCGTGAACCGGCTTGGTTCCATCCCCTCTCTCTCTCTCTTTCTCTCTCTGATTCTCTCTCTCTCTTACCTTCGCCGGTAGGGATGCTCGTGGAGAAGGAGGGGTGCTCCCCCCCTCCTTATATAGTGCCAAGGGGAGGGTTAGCCCCTCCCCTGCTCATGTAAAGGGGGCGTGTCGGCACCCCCCATTGTTGACTGGCTGCGGCGCCCTCTCAACCGCGGCCGTCAACAATGGCAGAGGAAGGGCGGCGTCTTCCTTCTTTTGTCAACAATGGCGGATTCTCACGTGGTGAGGATCGGGGAGGGGGGGCGGGGGGTTCACAATTAGAATGAATGGTAAATGGATTTCTTGACTTCTGTCCCTCCCTGCTTTAATTTCTTTTGTTCCATTAACTTTAAGTTGTCTTTCTAAAACCTGATTCTTTTCGCAATAGCCTCGCCCGGGAAGTACGGCTCGCAGAATTAAATGTATACAAATACAACAATCGAGAGAGAGAAAATATGCGTTACTGAATTAAATGGATCAAACAATCGCTCATGTTTTCATCAGGTCACCTTAAAACACAGGGCTTCTAATTGCATTAGGAGGCTCTTTGATGATGAGGGGAATGTCCAGGAGAGCTCGCAGGGTATCAGGGATCAGCTTCTTCAGTTCTTTCATTCTCGCTGGACTGAGTCTTCTGGGGATGAGTCCACTATTTTTCCTGTGCCGACTCCTCTGAAGGTCACTGCTAAGAAAAATGTGTTTCTTACCAGACCTGTTAGTGCTGAGGAGATTCGGCTTGCCCTATGGAACCTCGGTCCGGATAAGGCCCCGGGGCCTGATAGGTTTCCTCCATTTTTCTTTCCATCATTATTGGGCTATTGTGTGTCAGGATGTGGTGCAGGCTATCCAGTTAGTTGTCTAGACCAGATCTATTCCTACTGACTGGAACATGACTCTTATTACTCTGGTGCCGAAACGGATTGATGCATCGCTGCCGCGTCATTTTTCGGCCAATTAGCCTATGTACTACCCTTTATAAGATTTGTGCTCGCCTATTGGTCTCCCGGTTGAGGAGGGTGATCCCTCGCCTTATTTCTCCTGAGCAGGGGGCATTCCTCACTGCTCGGTGTATCTCCGATAATGTTCTGCTTGCTCAAGAGGTTATGCATAATATTCTCAGAGCCCTGCCTGCCAGTGTCTGATGGCTGGCTGTTAAGCTAGATATAGAGAGGGCTTATGATAAAGTTAGATGGATTTCTTGTTCCGATCACTTCAGGAGTTTGGGTTTGATGAGCTGTTTGTTTCATGGATCATGTCTTGTTCATCGGCCCTCCTTCTCCATCATTGTTAATGGTGGTCGGTCGGATTATTTCCACTCTGAGGTGGGTCTTAGACAGGGATGCCCGCTATCGCCTTTCTTATTTATCCTCAGTGCTGATGCTTTATCCAGGGCTCTTCATCAGGCTCAGTAGACTTCTTATCTTGTTCCTTATAGTATAGGACCCACGGGCCTGTGTTATCTCATCTTTTATTTGCTGATGACTGTATATTGCTGGGGAGGGCTACTGCTAGTAATGCTACTACATTTGCTTCAGTTCTTCAGTCTTACTGTAGGGCTTCTGGACAGAAGGTTAATACAGATAAATCCATGATCAGTTTCAGCCCGAGGACCAAGTCTTCCACGAGGGATTCCATTATGCACATATTGGGCATTGATCATCAGGTTGATTACTTCTCTTATTTGGGTGTTCCTATAACAGGGAGGCGGCCACGGATATCTGACTTTAGTGGTTTGGAGCACCGTGTTCGTGACAGACTAGATGGATGGCAAGTCACTGGCTTATCTATGATGGCTAGGCTTACTCTGATCCGATCAGTGCTCACTGCTCTCCCCTTTTACATCCTTTCTAACGCTGCCATTCCGGTGACATGTTTGAGGAGGATGGAGAGGTGGTTTAGAGATTTCCTCTGGGGTTCTACACATGATAGCTGGGGGCTCCACTTGCTGGATTGGGATTCTGTGTGTATGCCGATCTCGGAGGGGGGCTTGGGATTCAGTCCCTTATAGCGAGAAGGGAGGCGCTGATTGCCAAGATTCTTGCTAGACCTTGGTTGTCTATGGAGCTTGTTTATGCATGCTAAATATGGCGACTGGACCACCCATACTCCATCTCAGGCTACCCGTGGTTGCTTCTTTTTCTGGAAGGAGGTTTGTCGTCATGCGTCGGATGTGCTTCCTCATATTTCTTGGATGATCAGTGATGGAGCATCAGTTGATGTCCTTCGGGATACATGGATGGCTGATGTTCCTTTGGCTCGATGGCCCACTTTTGTCAGTATTGATATCCCCAGCGGATTGCGAGTTTCTGACCTTATTGTCTAGAATCACAGGGCTTGGCATTCTCCTTTCATAACCACCCTGTTTGGTGTTGATCTGCATCGGCACATTCTTTCTATTCCCCTCCCTTTGGATTACACTTCAGACACTAGACTATGGAGGCGATCCTGTTTGACTAGTGCTCCGATCAGGGATCTCATGGTGGACTTCAGACCGCAGGCCAGCCGGACTATGGAGGCGGCTTGGATTTGGAGGCTTCCCATCCACCCGCACGTTCGGCTTTTTATTTGGAAGGTGGCTTGGGTACGCCTTCCGACTTGCTCCCTCCTCTCTAGGAGGGGTATGGCGATCCAGCCTACCTGCCCGTTATGTGGTGCTGAGGAAGAGACTATTGACCATGCCATCTTCACTTGCACTAGAGCGAGATTGGCTTGGCAGATCGTGGGCTATCGTTCGCGGAATGCGTGCAGTGCTCTTTCTTGTACTTCCCTACTGGCTTTTCTGCGGCAGGATATGAGGAGTGATATTGATCGGCTAAGCTCTACTGTTGCCTACTTGGCTTATCAGGTCTGGCTGTCTCGGAACCGGCATATCTTTACTGCTGTGGCGGACCCTTCCCATTGGATTGTTAGGACAGCCATGTCTCTTTCTGCTGAGTACACTATCCATTAGTCCACCTTGAACTCTGATAGCCCTAGCTTCTGAGATTCTCCTGCTGCCTCTGCAGCGCATCAGGGTATGATCTACATCTCCTGGGAACCCCCCACTAGAGTTTGTCAGAGTCAATTTTGATGCTAGTGTTCAGGGTCGCTTGGCGGGATTGGCTTTTGTCATCCGTGGCTCTGATGGTTTGTTGATGGTGGCTGGTGGGTTTGGTCTTCTTGATCTATCTGTGCCGTCTGCGGAGTTGCATGCTGCGTGGACTAGTATCTCTTATGCCACACGTAGCCTGGGCATTCGTAGACTCATCATTGAAGGTGACTCTACTACGGTTGTTCGATGGCTCCAATAGGATCTGCGTGACCCGCTTTCTACCAACCCTCTGGTTAGTGACATACGATCAATGCTTCGGCAGCTTGATTCTGTTCAGATTCAGCATATATACCGGGAAGCTAACTCTACTGCCGACTGAGTTGCTGCGTGGGTCACTGTAACGACCCAGGCCCACGGGCCCGTTTCGTTACAAGAAAGCAAGACGGATAAGGTCCACACCAACTTGGGCCACTACAGCCCAAAAAGGGATCCAATTGGTGCCTTGTCCTTCTTGCTTAACCGGTTATAAACCACTCAACCAATTCCAAATTTTTCAATGTGGGACTATTGGGGGGGGCATCACAATCTACCCCCTTACAGAGGCGACGTCCTCATCGCCAGGGGCAATTGATCACAATCACCAGGCAGGCAGGATTCTAGAGGTGGCCCCCACAGGTTCAAGAGGTGGCTCCCATCCCCCATGGATGTAGCACTTTGCCATGTGTGGCACTTAGCTCCTGCACTTCCAAAAGGGATCCAATTGGTGCCTTGTCCTTCTTACTTTACTACATATAAACCACTTAACCAACTCCCAATTATCCGATGTGGGGCAATTGAGAGGGGCATCACAATCTACCCCCCTTAACAGAGGCGACGTCCTCGTCGCCAGGGGTAATT
>UESW01003892.1:1385690-1427830 GCA_900491605.1 Calamus simplicifolius
AAGAATCGGAGCTGAGGCTTGATTCAATCCAGCAAGGAGAAGAAGAAAAGAAGAAAAGATCAAAAGCCAACCTATCTTCAAATCAGGCTTTTCTAAACCTTGTTATTCTTAATTTGTATATTTGCTCATTAGGAGCTTTGTATTCAACACATACTTATTTGTTTGTGCCTAGTTCAATCTGGGGATTGAACTAGAGGAGGTAGTTTTACCTCGGTTTAAGCTTGTTTAAGCTTGGGTTAGTTGTGAGGTTTAGGGTTTTGTGCTGGTGAGCCCGTGTAAAACCGGCTGGGTTCGTTGTGATCCCGGAAAACAACAAGTTCGAGTTGTGAGCTTGTAAAACAACTCTGCTGTAATCTAGGGTGATTATAGTGTGGACCCAAGTGAATCTTGGGAGTGGACGTAGGTGTTGGATACACCGAACCACTATAAAATCTTTTGTGTTTGCCGTGTCTCATTGTCTCTTCTCTATCTCTATCTTATTCACTGCACTTTATAGTTACCTTGCATTTGCCTTCATTAATCTCAAGCAAACTATTTAAAAAGGGCTAATTTTTTAAGAACCCAATTCACCCCCCCCCCCCCCCTCTTGGGTTTGCCATCTGGGCCAACATAGCAAATTCATTTTGAACCCCTGACTTCACAGCTTCTTTAATCCTTTGCAGGTCCAAGTATTCTTTCTGGAGGACTTGATCATGTCTAACAGAGTTGGTTGGAGTACAAGTGCTGCCATAAGCCCATCGGACCATTGTACTCGCAATCCAACCTCCAGCTTCTCAAGATCCCTCTGGATGTGAGGCTGAGAAGTGATCATAGAAGCTAACTCTGAGAAGGACTTCCTACTCAAGGCATCAGCTACCACATTGGCCTTCCTTGGGTGATAGTGCAGGTTCAGGTCATAATCTTTTAGTAGCTCTATCAACCTCTGCCTTAAATTTAACTCCTTCTGAGTGAAGATGTACTTCAAACTTTTATGGTCTGTGTACACATCACATGCCTCTCCATATAGATAATGCCGCCAGATCTTCAAGGCAAAAATCATAGCGGCCAACTCCAGGTCATGAGTTGGATAATTTTGCTCATATGGCTTTAGCTGTCTGGAGGCATAAGCTATCACCTTCTCATTTTGCATCAGAACACATCCCAATCCCTTCCGAGAAGCATCCGTGTATAGATGAATCCTCCAGATCCCGACGGAA
Source organism: Calamus simplicifolius (assembly GCA_900491605.1). NCBI lineage: Eukaryota > Viridiplantae > Streptophyta > Magnoliopsida > Arecales > Arecaceae > Calamus > Calamus simplicifolius. The sequence continues at coordinate 1,386,887 of UESW01003892.1, forward strand.
GGGTAAGGACGGGGGCTGACACTAGGCATTGTTTCAGCTTCTGGAAACTTCTCTCACACTCCTTGGTCCAGTCAAACTTTGCTTGCTTTTGGGTCAAGTGAGTCAGGGGTAGAGCAATGTGAGAAAAGCCCTCCACGAATCTGCGATAATATCCAACCAGCCCCACGAAGCTTCTAACTTCAGATACATTGGAAGGTCGACTCCAGTTTACAACTGCCTCAATCTTCTTTGGGTCCACAGTTATGCCATTTTTAGATATTACATGACCCAAGAATGATACTTGGCTCAACCAGAAGTCACACTTCTGCAACTTGGTATAAAGCTTTTTCTCCCGAAGAGTTTGCAGAATAATCTTCAGGTGGTCCATATGCTCCTCCTGGCTTTTAGAATACACCAGGATGTCATCAATGAATACCACCACAAACTGGTCCAAGTATGGCTTAAAGATTCTGTTCATCAAGTCCATGAATGCTGCCGGGGCATTAGTTAACCCAAACGGCATCACCAAGAACTCGTAGTAGCCATACCTAGTCCTGAATGATGTCTTAGGCACGTCTCCAGCCTTGACCTTGAGTTGATGGTATCCTGATCGAAGATCAATCTTCGAGAATACCCGAGCTCCGTGGAGTTGATTTCTCGATCCTCGGCAAGGGATACTTGTTCCGCACTGTTACCTTATTGATTTCTCGGTAATCAATGCAGAGCCGAAGACTCCAATCTTTCTTTTTGACAAATAATACTGGAGCACCCCAAGGAGAGACACTCAATCTGATAAATCCCCGGTCTAGGAGCTCCTGCAATTGGCTCTTCAACTCTTTTAGCTCAGCTGGGGCCATGCGATAAGAGGCCTTGGATATAGGTCTAGTGCCAGGGACCAAATCAATGGTGAACTCAACTTCCTGGTCTGGAGGCAATTCGATCAAATCATCCGAAAAAACGTCAGGAAACTCCATAGCCACCAGAATATCTTCCAACTTGACCTCTTCCTGCTGAAGGTCCTTGACCATAGCAAGAAACCCTTGGCCACCTTTCTTCAAATATTTGGCGGCCTACAGTGCTGATACAAACACTGAGGCCAGGTGTTCCTGGCTTCCAGTAAAACTGAATTCAGGCTGATTAGGGATTTTGAAGATCACCATTTTCCTGAAACATTATAACGAAGCATGATAGGAGGCCAACCAGTCCATCCCAAGGATAACATCAAAGGACTTTAGTGGAAGGACGATTAGATCAGCCTTCAACTTTTTATCCTTCAAATTAATCAGGCAAGATTTGCATACTGAGTCCACCCTCATAACATCTCCATTTGGGAATGCAATGTGCAACTCCTGTTCTAGGGGAATAGGTGTTAATGATGCATTGTTGGCAAGATAAGCATCAGATATAAACAAATGCATGTCACCCGGATCTACTAAAGTCTGAGCATAAGTGTTGCCTACTTTAATTGTCCCTGATTACAAAGTTTAGTTTGTCTTAGATGTCATATTGTGGATCCTATTTATCCTTCATGATCAATGCATTACATCGCATATGAACAAAATAATCTTAAAGGAGTACTTAGGTAACAGGTATACCTGCCACAACGGAGTTAGAAGCGGCAGCATCCTGTTGGGTGAGGGTGAAGACCCTTCCCTGGGTCCTCGGCTGCTGCTGCTGGTTCATCCCAAGATTTGGAGAAGGTAGCTAATCTCTCTGAAGGGGACAAGTGGCCATCTTGTGATCCACTTTCCCACATATGAAGCAGGCACCTCTCGGCCCACGGCACTGCTTGCCCGGGTGGAAGTTCCCGCAGTGAAGGCATCGGGTCTCCTTACCGTTCGGTCCCGAGGGGGACTGGTATGTATCTTTCTTCTTAGCCTGCCCCGAAGACTGGCCCGAAGGAGACCCCTTCCTCTTTCTCTTTATCTCCCACTCCTTCTGGTTCCTATTCATGTCTCTTTCGATCACCAGGGCTTTACTCACTACAGCACAATATGTGGAGAGTTCAAATGCATTGACTGCTTGCCTCAGTTTGGGTTGCAGTCCTTCAGTGAACCTGGTGATCTTGGCTCTCTCAGTGGTCACTATTTCCGGAGCAAACCGGGCTAGCCTAGTTTACTCGGCTTCGTACTGGGCCACAGAGAGATTCTTCTGCTCTAGCTCCAGAAACTCAGAATCCATTTGTCTTTGCACACTACTGGGGAAGTATTTGTTGAAAAAGGCCTCCTTGAACTCCCTCCAGGAAACAACCTGTCCACCCAATCGCTGCTCTATATGCAACCACCAATCATATGCCTCCCCTTGAAGGAGGTAGGTGGAAAATCTAATCCGCTCCTCCTCCTGGCTACCATGGGCCCTGAAGGCCTTCTCCATCTCCCTCATCCATCCCTCAGCATCAGCGAGGTTGGTGGATCCAGAGAAGGGAGCAGGGGCTAAGCTCTTAAACTTAGCAAAGCTCCGACCTCCTCCTCACCAGGGTTGCGGCAGAGCGGGTTGGACTGGTGGTTCAGGTTCGACTTGCAGGTTTTACGGAGTAGGAGGGATAGGCTGAGCAGGCACCACTTGTTGGATCTGCTGCTGCATAGCCTGCACCATTTCCACAAGGGCCTGGAGTATCTCAGTCTGGCGCTGTTACTGGCCATTGCCAGCCACATTGATGGAACCAGAGCCTCCAGAAGTTTGCTGGCCTCCCTGCTGGCCATAGTCACCAGCCTGGAAACCTCCAACTTGTCGCATACTTCTAGTGTGACGAGGCATGACTATTCCCTGCCAAGTTTGATTCCAATTAATATCTTTACAAACCCCTAAGTTTTTAAAACATATTTATAAATAAATATATATATATCTTCTTAGAGTTGTTACCCTCCCACTGTCATCCTACTGTTTTGCCTAGTGTCATCCTATGTTTGTTCCTAAGGTCAAACCTAGGCTCTGATACCACAAAGTTGTCATGCCCCAGACCCAATGTGGGATCCTGGGGTGGCAACCTGCTGCATGCCTGACATGCAAGGCGTTATATAATCCAATTTATTCAAGAAAGGATGATACCACTATGTCATTCAGAGTCAAATATTTTAGTACAAGCCATAATTATGAGTTTTGGGCTATATGCCCATCATACATAAATCAATGGGGTTACAACAAAATGTTGGATCTTAATTTTCTCTGACAGAAGCTCTAACTACCCCAAATCCCATTCTTCAGTCCTGTGGCTCTGAAAAACATTGTAAGATTTATATGAGCTTACACTCAATAAGTAAGCCTACTATCATATAATATAATCATTTCATCAAGATATTATCAAACCACATTTTTATGTATAAAAGTTCTAATTTCAAATACATTCATCATGTTATCAAAGCATGTATGTCATCAACTCAAATAATTTTGGAAGCTTATTTATACAATAAATGCTGAAATATGCAATGTAAACAAACCCACTGTATTCATATTATTATTTCCTTATGTATCTCACAGCCCTACAACACCCATCTGGTGTATCACTCTTTAATATCCCCTAAGAGGAAGGGTCCTGGTACCAGCGTTATGCCATATATCATAATCAATCACAATACATCCTTTAGATGTGTGCGTTATGCTATATATCAATCACATCACATCCTCTAAATGTGTGTCCTCCACATATCTCCTCCTGTGAAGGTGGGTCCCGTATCTCTCGGTATTTCACATCATTTCACATCATATGAGAACCATGGCGACACATATCATTATCATATTTGCATGTAGCACATCATGCATCATCATGAGCATAAGCTCCTTATATCACATATACAGTGGTTTGTACATTCATAGCATAAAAATACATCAATAATACCAGTATATTTTGCAAAACCAAAATAATCACATCATTCAATTTTTATACATTTATAATCCATTACTTTACAAAATATTAGTTATCACATATAATTATAACAGATACCCAATTGTATAACAAAATTCCATTTGTCTTATTTTTCCAAATAATGCAATATATCTCAATATAGCATTTAAATACATAATTTTCATATTCTAATAAATTATAAAAATTATAATAAATGGCTTACTTACCTTAGTACGCTAATCCCAAACTGTAAATCAACTATGTGGACATCTGGATACCTACATCATTAATTTTCACAATTAAATCTTTAAAAATTGGAATAATAAGGCATCCCCTAAGGTCTACCCAGTCTAATCCTAGGCCCAACTTTGGGCTCGAATATCTTCCAATATATAAGCCCGAATGGGGAAATAAAAATCCCGAGAAACTAGAATCAACACCGAATTGGGCCATATTTTTATTTCTCCATTCCTAGCCCAATACGGGGCCCAAAACGTAGCCCCAAAATAGCTCATGAGCTGGCCCAATAGGATCCAAGGTGGGATGGCCCAAGCCGGCCCACGCCTCCTCTTCCCCATCAGGTGAAACAGGGGGGAGTCGTGCCGGCGGCCAGGGCCATCGCTGGCTAATTCCCGGGCAGCCCAGCCGCTGGTTACTGGGCCAAAGCCGGCCGCCGCCGCGACCGCCTCCCTCTCCCTTTCTTCTCTCTCAATTTCTCTCTTTCTCTCTCTCGTCCGTCCGTGGCTTCGCATCGTGCCGATGGCATGGCCAGCCACCACAGCCGGTCGGACCCTCACCGGACGGTTGCTCGCCGCCGGTGAGGGCTGCTGGCCACTGCCCAGGCCTGGCGAGGCGACGGGCGCTCCGCCGGGCCCAAACCAAGCCGTGAACCGGCTTGGTTCCATCCCCTCTCTCTCTTTCTCTGTTTCTCTCTCTGATTCTCTCTCTCTCTTACCTTCGCCGGTAGGGATGCTCGTGGAGAAGGAGGGGTGCTCCCCCCCTCCTTATATAGTGCCAAGGGGAGGGTTAGCCCCTCCCCTGCTCATGTAAAGGGGGCGTGTCGGCACCCCCCATTGTTGACTGGCTGCGGCGCCCTCTCAACCGCGGCCGTCAACAATGGCAGAGGAAGGGCGGCGTCTTCCTTCTTTTGTCAACAATGGCGGATTCTCACGTGGTGAGGATCGGGGAGGGGGGGCGGGGGGGTTCACAATTAGAATGAATGGTAAATGGATTTCTTGACTTCTGTCCCTCCCTGCTTTAATTTCTTTTGTTCCATTAACTTTAAGTTGTCTTTCTAAAACCTGATTCTTTTCGCAATAGCCTCGCCCGGGAAGTACGGCTCGCAGAATTAAATGTATACAAATACAACAATCGAGAGAGAGAAAATATGCGTTACTGAATTAAATGGATCAAACAATCGCTCATGTTTTCATCAGGTCACCTTAAAACACAGGGCTTCTAATTGCATTAGGAGGCTCTTTGATGATGAGGGGAATGTCCAGGAGAGCTCGCAGGGTATCAGGGATCAGCTTCTTCAGTTCTTTCATTCTCGCTGGACTGAGTCTTCTGGGGATGAGTCCACTATTTTTCCTGTGCCGACTCCTCTGAAGGTCACTGCTAAGAAAAATGTGTTTCTTACCAGACCTGTTAGTGCTGAGGAGATTCGGCTTGCCCTATGGAACCTCGGTCCGGATAAGGCCCCGGGGCCTGATAGGTTTCCTCCATTTTTCTTCCATCATTATTGGGCTATTGTGTGTCAGGATGTGGTGCAGGCTATCCAGTTAGTTGTCTAGACCAGATCTATTCCTACTGACTGGAACATGACTCTTATTACTCTGGTGCCGAAACGGATTGATGCATCGCTGCCGCGTCATTTTCGGCCAATTAGCCTATGTACTACCCTTTATAAGATTTGTGCTCGCCTATTGGTCTCCCGGTTGAGGAGGGTGATCCCTCGCCTTATTTCTCCTGAGCAGGGGGCATTCCTCACTGCTCGGTGTATCTCCGATAATGTTCTGCTTGCTCAAGAGGTTATGCATAATATTCTCAGAGCCCCTGCCTGCCAGTGTCTGATGGCTGGCTGTTAAGCTAGATATAGAGAGGGCTTATGATAAAGTTAGATGGGATTTCTTGTTCCGATCACTTCAGGAGTTTGGGTTTGATGAGCTGTTTGTTTCATGGATCATGTCTTGTTCATCGGCCCTCCTTCTCCATCATTGTTAATGGTGGTCGGTCGGATTATTTCCACTCTGAGGTGGGTCTTAGACAGGGATGCCCGCTATCGCCTTTCTTATTTATCCTCAGTGCTGATGCTTTATCCAGGGCTCTTCATCAGGCTCAGTAGACTTCTTATCTTGTTCCTTATAGTATAGGACCCCACGGGCCTGTGTTATCTCATCTTTTATTTGCTGATGACTGTATATTGCTGGGGAGGGCTACTGCTAGTAATGCTACTACATTTGCTTCAGTTCTTCAGTCTTACTGTAGGGCTTCTGGACAGAAGGTTAATACAGATAAATCCATGATCAGTTTCAGCCCGAGGACCAAGTCTTCCACGAGGGATTCCATTATGCACATATTGGGCATTGATCATCAGGTTGATTACTTCTCTTATTTGGGTGTTCCTATAACAGGGAGGCGGCCACGGATATCTGACTTTAGTGGTTTGGAGCACCGTGTTCGTGACAGACTAGATGGATGGCAAGTCACTGGCTTATCTATGATGGCTAGGCTTACTCTGATCCGATCAGTGCTCACTGCTCTCCCCCTTTACATCCTTTCTAACGCTGCCATTCCGGTGACATGTTTGAGGAGGATGGAGAGGTGGTTTAGAGATTTCCTCTGGGGTTCTACACATGATAGCCGGGGCTCCACTTGCTGGATTGGGATTCTGTGTGTATGCCGATCTCGGAGGGGGGCTTGGGATTCAGTCCCTTATAGCGAGAAGGGAGGCGCTGATTGCCAAGATTCTTGCTAGACCTTGGTTGTCTATGGAGCTTGTTTATGCATGCTAAATATGGCGACTGGACCACCCATACTCCATCTCAGGCTACCCGTGGTTGCTTCTTTTTCTGGAAGGAGGTTTGTCGTCATGCGTCGGATGTGCTTCCTCATATTTCTTGGATGATCAGTGATGGAGCATCAGTTGATGTCCTTCGGGATACATGGATGGCTGATGTTCCTTTGGCTCGATGGCCCACTTTTGTCAGTATTGATATCCCCAGCGGATTGCGAGTTTCTGACCTTATTGTCTAGAATCACAGGGCTTGGCATTCTCCTTTCATAACCACCCTGTTTGGTGTTGATCTGCATCGGCACATTCTTTCTATTCCCCTCCCTTTGGATTACACTTCAGACACTAGACTATGGAGGCGATCCTGTTTGACTAGTGCTCCGATCAGGGATCTCATGGTGGACTTCAGACCGCAGGCCAGCCGGACTATGGAGGCGGCTTGGATTTGGAGGCTTCCCATCCACCCGCACGTTCGGCTTTTTATTTGGAAGGTGGCTTGGGTACGCCTTCCGACTTGCTCCCTCCTCTCTAGGAGGGGTATGGCGATCCAGCCTACCTGCCCGTTATGTGGTGCTGAGGAAGAGACTATTGACCATGCCATCTTCACTTGCACTAGAGCGAGATTGGCTTGGCAGATCGTGGGCTATCGTTCGCGGAATGCGTGCAGTGCTCTTTCTTGTACTTCCCTACTGGCTTTTCTGCGGCAGGATATGAGGAGTGATATTGATCGGCTAAGCTCTACTGTTGCCTACTTGGCTTATCAGGTCTGGCTGTCTCGGAACCGGCATATCTTTACTGCTGTGGCGGACCCTTCCCATTGGATTGTTAGGACAGCCATGTCTCTTTCTGCTGAGTACACTATCCATTAGTCCACCTTGAACTCTGATAGCCCTAGCTTCTGAGATTCTCCTGCTGCCTCTGCAGCGCATCAGGGTATGATCTACATCTCCTGGGAACCCCCCACTAGAGTTTGTCAGAGTCAATTTTGATGCTAGTGTTCAGGGTCGCTTGGCGGGATTGGCTTTTGTCATCCGTGGCTCTGATGGTTTGTTGATGGTGGCTGGTGGGTTTGGTCTTCTTGATCTATCTGTGCCGTCTGCGGAGTTGCATGCTGCGTGGACTAGTATCTCTTATGCCACACGTAGCCTGGGCATTCGTAGACTCATCATTGAAGGTGACTCTACTACGGTTGTTCGATGGCTCCAATAGGATCTGCGTGACCCGCTTTCTACCAACCCTCTGGTTAGTGACATACGATCAATGCTTCGGCAGCTTGATTCTGTTCAGATTCAGCATATATACCGGGAAGCTAACTCTACTGCCGACTGAGTTGCTGCGTGGGTCACTGTAACGACCCAGGCCCACGGGCCCGTTTCGTTACAAGAAAGCAAGACGGATAAGGTCCACACCAACTTGGGCCACTACAGCCCAAAAAGGGATCCAATTGGTGCCTTGTCCTTCTTGCTTAACCGGTTATAAACCACTCAACCAATTCCAAATTTTTCAATGTGGGACTATTGGGGGGGGCATCACAATCTACCCCCTTACAGAGGCGACGTCCTCATCGCCAGGGGCAATTGATCACAATCACCAGGCAGGCAGGATTCTAGAGGTGGCCCCCACAGGTTCAAGAGGTGGCTCCCATCCCCCATGGATGTAGCACTTTGCCATGTGTGGCACTTAGCTCCTGCACTTCCAAAAGGGATCCAATTGGTGCCTTGTCCTTCTTACTTTACTACATATAAACCACTTAACCAACTCCCAATTATCCGATGTGGGGCAATTGAGAGGGGCATCACAATCTACCCCCCTTAACAGAGGCGACGTCCTCGTCGCCAGGGGTAATTGATCACAACCACCAGGCAGACAGGATTCTAGAGGTGGCCCCCACAGGTTCAAGAGGTGGCTCCCATCCCCCATGGATGTAGCACTTTGTCCTGTGTGGCACTTAACTCCTGCACTTCCGACTGGTGCGAGGCTCTGATACCATATTGTAACGACTCGGGCCCACGGGCCCGTTTCGTTACAAGAAAGCAAGACGGACAAGGTCCACACCAACTTGAGCCACCACAGCCCAAAAAGGGATCCAATTGGTGCCTTGTCCTTCTTGCTTAACCGGTTATAAACCACTCAACCAATTCCAAATTTTTCAATATGGGACTATTGGGAGGGGCATCACAGTCGTCCATCATTCTGGTCCTTGGTATTGGTTACCGGGTGACTCCTGCCCGATGGTACTCTCTCAAATCCTGTATTCTGATATATCGAGCATGTCTTACCCTAGATTGATATGATTGCTCGTTTGTAATCAAAAAAAAAACAATCGCTCATGATATCACCAAATTAAATGAATCGAACACTCCAGAAACATATATATATTATTTAAGAGATAATAAATATACGTTACCAAATTAAATTGGATGTCAGATTGGAACTTTCGAGAATAATTGGATATGTATGTATATGTATGTATATGTGTGTGTGATATATATATATATATTGCTGATGCTTGATCACCAGAAAAATAGAAAGATTTTCTTTGTGCAAGATCTCCAGCTGAAGGAAGAATGAAAGATCCCCCCTTCCTCTCTGAATTCCAGCCCCTTTTATACTTCTTGAATTTCCGAAGAAAAGATCGCTCCCTGGCTTTCGTCATCATGCCATCAGCTTCAAGTCATATTTCCCTTTCTTTTTCTTTTTCTTATCGAATGAGATTAATGTGTAGGATTAGTGTATAAGATTAGTGGTCAGCCACAGTGAGGGCTTGCCATGTGATAGTTTACTGTTAATCAATGCCAGAGGCATTAAGGAACTTGCCCTGGAAGTCAAGGATCGCCATGATGGGTTTCGATTTTCCCCAGGGAATGTCAGAGTTAGTGGAAAGTTCTGACTCTAAAATAGGTGCTCAGTATCTCCTTTATTTGAGCTTTTCGATGAATGGTGACGTTCTGGCATTTGTCTTATCCAAGCCATTTAAAGCGCTATGATGTTTGATAATTCTTGGGCTCTGTTCCATACATGACAGCTTGTAGCCCAAAGCAGGGGGACGTTCAGGACCGGGAGGTCGCTTAGGACCTGGGGTCCATCTTTGACCGGGAGGCTGCCCAGATCCTGGAGGATGCCCGGAGCTCGGGGACCGTCCAGGGCTTGGGGGCCATCCAGGACCTAGGGGCCGCCCAGACCCTGGGGGCCGCCCAGGACCTGGGGGCTACCCAGGACCGAAAGGCCGCCCAAACCCTGGAGGCTGCCCAGAAGTCGGGGACCATCCAGACCTCAGGGGCCGTCCAGGACTAGCGGCTGCCCAGACCCTGGAGGCCATCTAGGACTTAGGGGCCGCCCAGAACTTGGAGGCCGTCCAGAAGTTGGGGACCGCCCAGACCTCGGGGGCTGTCTAGGACTTAGGGGCCGCCCAGGACCGGGAGGCCGCCCAGACCCTGGAGGCTGCCCAGAGCTCGAGGACCGCCCAGAGCTCGGGGTCATCCAGGACTTGGGGACTGCCCAGGACCGAGAGGCCGCCTAGACCCTGGAGGCTGCCCAGAGCTCGGGGACCGCCCAGAGCTTAGGGGCCGCCCAAACCCTGGGGGCCGCCCAGGACCTAGGGGCCACCCAGGACCGGGAGACCGCCCAGAACCTGGAGGCCGCCCAGAAGTCGGGGATCGCCCAGAGCTTAGGGGCCGCCCAGACCCTGGGGGCCGTCCAGGACCTGGAGGCCGCCCAGAGCTTGGGGGCCACCCTTGACCAGGGTCCTGTGTCGAGGGTTCCAACGTATTCCCCGTGGACCAACTGTGTCTCGACCCGTATTTTATTTCTCGACTATATCATATGCCCCCTCGCCCCTGTCCCTTGTGCTCAGCCGCATCGCACGTGCAGAAGGGGGAGGGCGGAAAACCAAATTTGAATTTGTAAATACCACAGATTGACGTTTCGAAAAAGATAAAACGAAGGCGCGTATCCCTAAGAGGATAGCGCCTTTTCGTCTGTCCGGCCCCACTCAAGGGTCGCCGCATGGTTTTATGGCTTTCGAGGGGTTATGTTCAGAAAATATATAAAAAAGGGGTCTGTCCTCCCTACCTCCTCGCCTCTTATTCTTGTCACGTCTCCTGTATCTTCATTCTTTCAAGCCCAGGTTAGTCGACCTTTCTTTCTCCTTTTTCTTCTTCATGGATCCTCGTCGAGACGGGAAAGGGAAGAGCCCTCTGATCGAGCCCTCCCGCGAGGAGATTATCCAGGCACACCGCCAAGCTCTCGAAGGCGTGACCATACAAGGGGATCAACCAGCCCCGCGGCTAGCGTCTAGGGCATTACCCCAATCCCCTAGGGTTTCCTCTTCGTCCACCAGCCATGAGGTAGGTCTTTCGGTAGCCATCCCTAAGTCCATCGGTCCAACGGAGATTGCTTCAATCACGTCCCCTCAGGATCTTAGGAATCTTAGGGCCCGATTTGAGATCCCTAGCAATATTCGCCTTTCCGTTCCCCTCCCCGAGGATAGGGTCACTCTTACGCAACTGGGGAAGGTCGCGCTGTATGAATAGTTTTTCAAATGTGGCCTTCGACTGCCTTTGCATCCCTTCTTCATAAATTTGTTAAATAGATACCATCTCATCCCGGCACAGCTTACCCCTAACTCCATCCGCATCGTCTTTTCATTTTTAGTGCTTTGTCACTTCCATGGGGCTCCCGCCCGGCTCTCCCTATTTAGGGCTTTGTATAGGATTCGGAATCCCATAAAGGACGGGTGGTGGAGTTTTGCGTCTAGGCCCAGGAGAGTCCTAGGACTCAACCTTCCTTCCAAAATCAAGGGGTGGAAGTCGCGGTTTTTTTACGCTCACCTAGAGGGGGTGGATGTGAACTGGGGCGTTCTTGATACCAGATCTAATCAGAACTCGACTATCGAGGAGAGAGATCAGGAGTTGTTTAATATTCTGGTATCCACCGTTGTGCCCCCTAGTAAGGAACTATTATCAGAAGATAACCTTCGGGAGATTGCATCTATGCCGGTGTCGCTACCTATAGCACCCGGTGAGCTTCGAAGAGTTTTGTTTTTGTTATCACTATCTTCTTCTTTTTTTTCTCTTTTTTTTTTTTTTTTGGTACTTTGTATTCGAGTACGTGTATGAGAATGGATTTTAGCACGCACCTTTTACTTACATGTGGCATCTCTAGAGCACTTTTTTGATTAATTTTGAATTCTCGATTTTGCAGCAATGAAGTTCTCTCAAGACGCAATAATATCAGGCCTGAAGAGGAAAGGAAATGCCCGTGACGCAACTAGGGCTGGGCTGAAAAGGCCTTGTCAAAGGGAGCCGGGACACTCGACCCAGCCTCCAGCAACTCTCCCCGAGGCTATATTAGTGGAGGAGGATGAGGGAGAGGAGAATCTCCCCGCCGAGATACCTATTAAGGGTCTCCCTGTGGAGGGGCCATCGGGGGCCGCCTCCCCCTCCGCCAGAGATATTGGGGAGCCCTCCGGGAGCAAAGGGTCGGCCAAGACCTGCCCGCCAGACCCGCAGCCGCCAGAAGGAACAGATGTCTCCGCTCCCCCGGACATCTCGAAGGATCCGATCCAACCCTCAGAGATGCCCGGTCAGGGCTTGGCGTATAAGAGCCGTTTATCAGAAATGGTTCTTAAACTCTCAGTTTTGCTCCGGTTTCAAGCCAAAATGAGGGGCCTACCCCTGGAGGAGGCTTTCGATACGATGTTTACCGCCGCGCTCCAGGTAAAATCATGGTCTCCCTCCTTTCTTTCCTTCCCGATTTTTCCTTTTTCCTCGATTACAGAATTCCCGCACTCATCAACTAATTTTTAACGTAGATGTCCAACGACCTCTTCGTACTCCACGGGATCTAGTCAACACCAAGTCCAACAACGAGGGCCTGAGGAAAGAATTATCGGAAGTAAAGGCCCAAGAATTGAAGGCATCGCTTGACCTTCAGGCAGTTAGGGAGGACAACCGTGCATGGCGGGAGAGGGCTGAGAGGGAGCTGCAGACCCTGGACGCAAAACTATCCAAAACCAGGGCGAAGCTGCTACCAACTGAGGAAAAATTAAAGGAAGCCATCCTCAAATTAGAATACACCGAAAACCGGGCTGACAATACGGAGGCGGCACCCTTGATGCTGCAAAGAAATTGGCCCTGGCCGAGAAGGAAATGAAGGAAGCCCTGGATAAAATGGCTATAACGGAGACCAAGGCTCAAGAGAGGGTAGCGGTGGCTGAGGCTCGGGTTTGGAAGGCCATCGAGGAATATAAAAGTTCTCCCGATTTCGCCTCGGAATTTCGCGAGGCTGTTATGGACGCCTTTGTTCAAGGCTTCGAGAGGTGCAAAAGGAGGTTGTCCCGACATTTCAAACTAGAAGACCTCGATCGTTTCCAGCCTGCAGATGATGAAGAAAATCTCGATGCTGAGGTTGAAGACACCGCCGATGAAGCAGTGATAGCAGAAGAATTTGCTGCCCAAGCGTCTGTAGTTGAAGAGTCGAGTACTGAGCCGACAATAGTGGGTGAGCGTTCTAGGGATCAATAGGAACGCGGCTATGTCGGACTGTATCCCTTCTCCCACTTTCTCTCTCTCTTTTTTTTTTTGGTGTCCTCGACGGACTCTTTTTGGTAAGCCGGCCAATGCCAGCTTGTAGGAGATGTTTTTTTTTTTTTGAAGTTTTATAACAGTTTGACTTTTAAATGAATGAATGTCGATTCTTCGTTCCTGTTTGTTTGTTACTGTAGTCAATTGGCTTATGATATTTAACCATCATACATATAAGAAGTAAAGGGAATCATCTCCCCCCCCCCGGCTCTTTGAGGTTTAATCCATAGATCAGCGTTATGCACATCCCTAGGATCATGGAGCCGCCGAGTCCTTTTCCAAGAACCACCACAGGGGTAGTCGGATACTAGCCCGAGAGTTCGACTCGAGGCCGCCTAGGCCTTGGACTTGAACCTCCTCAGGGGCGTACAACACCGACCTGGGGGTGTCCTTAGGACCGTGTGGCCGTCGAGTTCCTTTTGAAGAATTGTCTCAGGGGTAGTTGGATACCAGCCCGAGAGTTCAACTCGAGGCCGCCTAGGCCTTGGACTTGAACCTCCTCAGGGGCATGCAACACTGGCCTGGGGGTGTCCTTAGGACCGTGGGGCCGTCGAGTTCCTTTTGAAGAATTGTCTCGGGGGTAGTTGGATACCAGCCCGAGAGTTTGACTCGAGGCCGCCTAGGCCTTGGACTTGAACCTCCTCAGGGGCGTGCAACACCGGCCTGGGGGTGTCCTTAGGACCGTGGGGCCATCGAGTTCCTTTTGAAGAATTGTCTTGGGGGTAGTTGGATACTAGCCCGAGAGTTTGACTCGAGGCCGCCTAGGCCTTGGACTTGAACCTCCTCAGGGGCATGCAACACTGGCCTGGGGGTGTCCTTAGGACCGTGGGGCCATCGAGTTCCTTTTGAATAACTGTCTCGGGGGTTGTTGGATACCAGCCCAAGAGTTTGACTCGAGGCCACCTAGGCCTTGGACTTGAACCTCCTCAGGGGCGTGCAACACCGGCTGGGGGTGTCCTTAGGACCGTGGGGCCGTCGAGTTCCTTTTGAAGAATTATCTCGGGGGTAGTTGGATACCAGCCCGAGAGTTTGACTCGAGGCCGCCTAGGCCTTGGACTTGAACCTCCTCAGGGGCGTGCAACACTGGCCTGGGGGTGTCTTAGGACCGTGGGGCCGTCGAGTTCCTTTTGAAGAACTGTCTCGGGGGTAGTTGGATATCAGCCTAAGAGTTTGACTCGAGGCCGCCTAGGCCTTGGACTTGAACATCCTCAGGGGCATGCAACACTGGCCTGGGGGTATCCTTAGGACCGTGGGGCCATCGAGTTCCTTTTGAAGAATTGTCTCGGGGGTAGTTGGATACCAGCCCGAGAGTTTGACTCGAGCCCGCCTAGGCCTTAGACTTGAACCTCCTCAGGGGCGTGCAACACCGGCCTGGGGATGTCCTTAGGACCGTGGGGCCGTCGAGTTTCTTTTGAAGAATTGTCTCGGGGGTAGTTGGATACCAGTCCGAGAGTTTGACTCGAGGCCACCTAGGCCTTGGACTTGAACCTCCTCAGGGGCATGCAACACCGGCCTAGGGGTGTCCTTAGGACCATGGGGCCGTCGAGTTCCTTTTGAGGAATTATCTACAAGAAATCTTTGGAAGTGTACATTTATTGACTCCTTAGGTAAATACACCTATTACATCATTGGTGGTATTGCCAGAGATTGCCCACGTGATTGCCCGCGTTCCACGTTTGAGGGATTAGTTGTCCACTTAAATCTTCGAGTCAATATGCTCCACGATGAAGGACTTCAGCGACTCGGAAGGGCCCTTTCCAATTCGGGGACAACTTGCCCCCTTCCGCCGGTTTAGATATTTCAGCTCTCCTAAGGACCAAGTCTCCCTGGTGGAAACTTTTCGGGCGGACGCGAGCGTTATAATATCTCGCTACCCGTTGTTGGTAGGCCACCATCCTGACTTGAGCTCGGTCCCTTACTTCGTCAATAAGATCGAGACTGGCTCTTAAATTGGAGAGATTGTCAGCTTCATCATACGACTCCACCCGAATACTAGGCAGGCCAATCTCGACAGGGATAACAGCCTCGGAGCCGAAAACCAGGTTGAAAGGCATTTCTCCTGTTGGCATCCTGGGAGTCGTGTGATAGGCCCAGAGCACGCTCGGGAGTTCTTCCACCCATCTTCCCTTAGATGTGTCCAGTCTGGTTCTCAGCCCTCGTAGTATCATACAATTCGTGACCTCGGCTTCTCCATTGGACTGTGGATAGCCGACAGAGGTGAATCGATGAGTGATGCCGAAGTCAGCGTAGAAGGCTTTAAAGGCAGTATTATCGAACTGCCGGCCATTGTCAGTAACAAGAGTATGAGGTATGCCGAATCGACAGACGATAGATTTCCAGAGAAAAGCTTTGACCTTGGCTTCAGTGATCCGGGTGAGCGCCTCAACCTCGACCCACTTAGTGAAATAATCAATAGCCATAAGCAGGAATTTCCGCTGCCCCGACGCCGGTGGGAAAGGGCCAGGATGTCCATGCCCCACTGGGCAAAAGGCCATTGGGCGAAGAGAGGACTCAACAAGGAAGCCGGTTGCCGCTGAATACAAGCGTACCGCTGACATTGGTCACATCTCTTCAATAGCTTAGTAGCATCCTCCTGCATGGTTAGCCAATAATATCCTTGTCGGAGAGCTTTACGTGCCAGGGATCTTCCCCCCGCATGATTTCTGCATATGCCTTCATGAATCTCTCTGAGAATATAATCCGCATCTGCTGGGCCGACGCATTTGAGAAAAGGCTGGGAAAAGGATCTCCTGTAGAGTTGGCCTTCTAGTAATATAAATTTGGAAGCTCTCCATTTAAGTAGCTTGGCTTCTACATGATCAGCCGGGAGGACGCCGTCTTTCAAGTACTGGATATAGGCGTCCATCCATGTTTCCTCCTGTGTAACTGATAGAGCTTCTTCCATGGCTTCGATACTAGGCACCTCCAGGTACTCAACATAAGTTTTGCCCATGGCGTTATCGCTGATGTGGCGTGCCGAGCCAACATATCGGCTCTGGCATTCTCTCCTCTAGGGATGTAACTGATGGTGAAGCGATCCAGTAAGGGGATTAATAGATTCACCTTGCTTAGATACCGAGACATAATGGGATCTCGGGCCTCATACTCCCAACCACTTGGGCAGAAATGAGTTGTGAGTCAGTAAAAGCTCGGAGACGCTTGATTCCTAGCCCATGCGCCAGTTTAATCCCGGCCAACAAGGCTTCATACTCAGCTTGATTGTTAGTGGCTTCAAAGAGGAAACGGAGAGCATACTCCCTGCTTCAGATTGTGGCACTCCTCAGTGTCATGGCCGTAATCTCTATGGAAACAGCAGTAGCGGCTTCTATCACGCGCAGCACCTTTCTTCAAGGGAGGCGGGCGCCGTAGATAAGGCTCATTTTCAATCTCCATGAGGATATGGGCCTGGGGTGCAAGGAGAGGTGTAAATGATCTTCTCTGGGGGCCAAGCTCTTGCGGCGGTCAGCTGGTCGGCGCGAGGGTTCAGATTTCTTGGGAGAGGGCCCGCTTGACTCTGGGCGAGCTGGCCTCTTCCCAGTCCTTCCTTCGACCCCCTTCTCGACGAATCGGCCTCGTCGGTGCGGATGTACTTCTGCGCACGACTCAAGAGGTCAGCATAAGAGTAGGGAGGCCTTTTGTCCAAAGTAGTGAAACGGGAGGGATGGAGCCCCCGCTTCAGAGCCAGAGTAGCCACAGCATCGTCAAGGTGATAGACTTCCAGATCCGCCACCTTGAATCGGGTTATAAAGTCCTTCAGAGATTCTCCATCTTGTTGCTACACAGAGAACAAGCTGTCCGCCACTTGGGAATCTTCCAACAAGCATCAAAATGAGCTAGGAAAGATCTTTCCAGTTGTCGGAAGGAGTCAACACTGCGCACAAGCAAACGAGAATACCAGGCATGAGCGGCTTTCGGAGTGTGGCTGGAAAAGCAATACATAAGAGGGCATCAGTCGCCCCTTGAACCTGCATAATAGCTTTATAACTTTCCAGATGATCTAGAGGGTCGGTGGTGCCATCATAAGGGTCAAGTTGAGGGAAACGAACCTCCTAGGAATATGTTCCTCCATAATTCGCCGGGTAAGAGGAGGACGGGTGTCATAATCCGACCCCGGCTGATTGTTAATTATTTCGCTAAGTTGTTCCAATCTTCGGTCATGTTCATCGAGACACCTCTCCATCTGATCAGTCATCTTTCCTCTAGCTGGCTCAGGGGAAGAAGATGAAGACCGGCGACACCACTGGCGGTGCTCCCTCTGTGGCTCCTTACCCCATCGCCGCCTGGCAGGTGGACTACCCAAGGAACGGGTAAGGGAAAGTGATCCACCCCAGGAGCCTTGAGAATGAAACGTCGCCGAGGCATAGGGTGGAGAGGCCTT
Organism: Calamus simplicifolius; assembly: GCA_900491605.1. Classification (NCBI taxonomy): domain Eukaryota; kingdom Viridiplantae; phylum Streptophyta; class Magnoliopsida; order Arecales; family Arecaceae; genus Calamus; species Calamus simplicifolius. The sequence goes on from UESW01003892.1 coordinate 1,404,682, forward strand.
GTAGGAGGGGATCTTCCCCGGGTAGATTATCGGCTAACAGGGGTGGCCGACCTAGAATGCAAAGGTGTCTCGAACCGCCGCTTGGCTCCTCTGGAATGTTGCTCCTGCAGTTGCTGGACCATCCCAACAAGGGTTTGAACTTGCTATGTGAGGGTGGCCAACTGGTCTTGGGGAGTAGCTGATACCGATGGTGGTAAGGAAGCAGCAGGAGGGCTTGGCCGGACTAGCTCGGTCGGGTCAGGGGTTCCCTCAATCCGACCAGGAGATGAGATATGCCCCCCAGACCCCTGGGAAAGGTCTTCCTCCAGAGATCTCGTCTTCATGCTGGGAAGATCAGAGTTATCTGAAAGGAGTCGAAGGTTCGCCCCCCTACCTGGCGCGCCAATCTGTTGATGCTTGATCACCAGAAAGATAGAAAGATTTTCTTTGTGCAAGATCTCCAGCTAAAGGAAGAATGAAAGATCCCCCCTTCCTCTCTGAATTCCAGCCCCTTTTATACTTCTTGAATTTCCGAAGAAAAGATCGCTCCCTGGCTTTCGTCATCATGCCATCAGCTTCAAGTCATATTTCCCTTTTTTTTCTTTTTCTTATCGAATGAGATTAATGTGTAGGATTAGTGTATAAGATTAGTGGTCAGCCACAACGAGGGCTTGCCACGTGATAGTTTACTGTTAATCAACGCTAGAGGCATTAAGGAACTTGCTGGAAGTCAAGGATCGCCATGATGGGTTTCATTTTCCCCAGGGAATGTCAGAGTTAGTGAAAGTTCTGACTCTAAAATAGGTGCTCAGTATCTCTTTATTTGAGCTTTTCGATGAATGGTGACGTTCTGGCATTTGTCTTATCCAAGCCATTTAAAGCGCTATGATGTTTGATAATTCTTGGGCTCTGTTCCAGACACGACAGCTTGTAGCCCAAAGCAGGGGACGTTTAGGACCGGGAGGTCGCTCAGGACCTGGGGCCATCTTTGACCGGGAGGCCGCCCAGATCTGGAGGATGCTCGAAGCTCGGGGACCGTCCAGGGCTTGGGGGCAGTCCAGGACCTAGGGGCCGCCCAGACCCTGGGGGCCGTCCAGGACCCAGGGGCCGCCCAGGACCTGGGGGCTACCCAGGACTGAAAGGCCGCCCAAACCCTGGAGGCCGCCCAGAAGTCGGGGACCATCCAGACCTCGGGGGCCATCCAGGACTAGCGGCTGCCCAGACCCTGAGGCCGTCTAGGACTTAGGGGCCACCCAGAACCTGGAGGCCGCCCAGAAGTCGGGACCGCCCAGACCTCGGGGGCCGTCCAGGACTTAGGGGCCGCCTAGACCCTGGAGGCCGCCCAGGACGGGAGGCCCCCAGACCCTGGAGGCTGCCCAGAGCTCGGGGACCGCCCAGAGCTCGGGGTCGTCCAGGACTTGGGGACTGCCCAGGACCGGGAGGCCACCTAGACCCTGGAGGCTGCCCAGAGCTCGGGGACCGCCCAGAGCTTAGGGGCGTCCAGGACCTAGGGCCGCCCAGACCCTGGGGGCCGCCCAGGACCTAGACCCAGGACCGGGAGGCCGCCCAGAACCTGGAGGCCGCCCAGAAGTCGGGGATCGCCCAGAGCTTAGGGGCTGCCCAGACCCTGGGGGCCGTCCAGGACCTGGAGGCCGCCCAGAGCTTGGGGGCCACCCTTGACCAGGGTCCTGTGTCGAGGGTTCCAACGTATTCCCCGGACCAACTGTGTCTCGACCCGTATTTTATTTCTCGACTATATCATATGCCCCCTCGCCCCTGTCCCTTGTGCTCAGCCGCATCGCACGTGCAGAAGGGGGAGGGGCGGAAAACCAAATTTGAATTTGTAAATACCACAGATTGACGTTTTGAAAAAGATAAAACGAAGGCGTATCCCTAAGAGGATAGCGCCTTTTCGTCTGTCCGGCCCCACTCAAGGGTCGCCGCATGGTTTTGTGGCTTTCGAGGGGTTATGTTCAGAAAATATAAAAAAAAGGGTCTATCCTCCTACCTCCTCGCCTCTTATTCTTGTCACGTCTCCTGTATCTTCATTCTTTCAAGCCCAGGTTAGTCGACCTTTCTTTCTCCTTTTTCTTCTTCATGGATCCTCATCGAGACGGGAAAGGGAAGAGCCCTCTGATCGAGCCCTCCCGCGAGGAGATTATCCAGGCACGCCGCCAAGCTCTCGAAGGCGTGACCATACAAGGGGATCAACCAGCCCCGGCTAGCATCTAGGGCATTACCCCAATCCCCTAGGGTTTCCTCTTCGTCCACCAGCCATGAGGTAGGTCTTTCGGTAGCCATCCCTAAGTCCATCGGTCCAACGGAGATTGCTTCAATCATGTCCCCTCAGGATCTTAGGAATCTTAGGGCCCGATTTGAGATCCCTAGCAATATTCGCCTTTCCGTTCCCCTCCCCGAGGATAGGGTCAGTCTTACGCAACTGGGGAAGGTCGCGTTGTATGAAGAGTTTTTCAAATGTGGCCTTCGACTGACTTTGCATCCCTTCTTCATAAATTTGTTAAATAGATACCATCTCATCCCGGCACAGCTTACCCCTAACTCCATCCGCATCGTCTTTTCATTTTTAGTGCTTTGTCACTTCCATGAGTAATCAAAGTAGAAGGAATTGTTTGCAATGATTTCTCCAACCATCAACTTGTTTTGAGTTGTTTACATTTACGTTTTGATATGCTTTGCTTCTCTATGGGAATAGCTCATCCTAGAAGAGATTCTAGAATCTATGAAAAAATTTGAAGCTGAAACAATTCGTCCTTGAGGAGGTTTCAGCCTAAAGGTCTTTGACCTCCGAATAGAGAATAATACTGTTGCTTTGAGATCGTCCATGGAAAAGTCATCACGCAATGATGGGAGATCAGGCCCATTGCCAAAAGAGACGGCAAATCAATTGAGACTAGGGGTTCGAAAGTCCAAAAAGGTCTCTTTGGGAGTAGGAATGGCACCGGAAAGGGAATTTCTATTTGCACTGCTCCGTTTGCTCTGTGCAACCCCTCCCCTCCTCACTTAAAAAAAAAAAAAACTTAATTTTACCCTTATAATCATGAATCAAAATGCTTGTACTTTTTTACTCTATGCATCCCTCAATAAAAAGGTTTTCCCCTTTTACTGCACACCCACCCGGCCTTCCCCTCTCCCCTTTCCAAACGAATGGAAAAAAATCAATTGCTCAATCAATCCATTGATTCGTTGTTTGAAGATATTTCAACCCTCAATTGAACAATGGACAAGCAAATAGCATTTAAAAAGATCTACGGATGAAAAGGTTCATTTTTTTTACTTGTATCAATTTTTTTTTCATGGTCCGCATCTTGTTCGGCCACATCCGCATCTTGTTCGGCCACACAGGGCCAAACAGAAGCCTTCTGTTCTGCCCTGTGTGGCGAACAGAAGGATTCTATTCAGCTAAGATGAGCCAAACAGGGGCCCTCTGTCGAGCCAATTCCGGTCGAACAAAGGCTTCTGTTCGGCCGCACAGGGCCGAACAAGGGGGTGGGGTTTAGGGTTTAGTCTTAGGGTTTAAATTGATTATTTTTTGACCGTGTAGGGCGATGCTTCAACCGAAGGCAGCATGATTGGCTCTGAATGTGTGATAGATTACACAAATGAATTTACAACTTACGAGGTCTGATAATTTTGATTGCAATTATTTTATTAGTACCCCAAGCGATGTGTAAAATTTGTTTACTGACATAAAATATTTTATTGTGTAGATATTCAAGAGCAGAGAAGACTTATGTAATTGGTGTCGGAAGCTGGGAGGAGGAATGAATTTGTTGTTATTATTAAAACTTCTGATTCGGATACTGAAAGCAAGAAGTCAAGAATTATACTTGCTTGCGAGAGGAGTGGTTCCTACAGAAGTAAAAGCACAAAGGAAAAGGGATCAAAGACTAGGGCCAGTGGCACTAAGAAGTGTCGATATCCTTTTGCATTAAGAGGAAAGAAATTGGACACTGTAGATGATTGGATGTTAATGGTCATTTGTGGATTGCACAATCATTCGGCTGCGAAGCATCTCGAGGGCACTCATATGCTGGATGATTATAGAAGTGGGAGACTTCGTTGTTAGTGGATATGTCGAAACTTTGGTTTGGCCCAAGGCCATATTGTCCATTGAAGCAAAGGGATGCCCTCAATGTCACGTGCATGAAGACGATCTACAATGCACAGCAGAGGTGTAAGGTTGTAGAGAAAGATGGAAGATCTCATATGCAACATCTTCTGGGTAAATTATCTGAGTATAACTACATTGAGTGGCATAGGAATTGATTGAATCTGATGTTGTGCGCGACTTGTTTTGGGCTCACCCTGGCAGCATAGATTTGTTATGTACATTTCCTCATGTTTTGATAATGGATTGCACTTACAAGACGAATAGATATCGTCTTCCTCTCTTAGAGATTGTGGGGGTGACATCTAACTAACCTCACCTTTTCTATTGCTTTTACATACATGGACTCTGAGCGGGAAGATAACTATACATGAGATTAGAGAGATTATGCATCGTCATGGATGCTGATGTTCTGCCTAAGGTGATAGTCATAGATCAAGAGTTGGCTCTATTGAATGCAATTCAGAAGGTATTTCCTACGGCAACACATTTGTTATGTAGATGACATATTAGTAGGAATGTTTTGGCTCAGTGCAAAAAATTATTTGAAACAAAGGAGAAATGAGATAAGTTTATAATGAGTTGGAATATACTAGTGTTGTCAACCACAGAAGACGAGTATAACGATCACTGGAGTGCACTCCAGAGAGAGTTTAGTACCTATCCAGATGCTTTCACAAGCTAAAGTATGAAGATACTTTGGGATGAGCAGCTGATTTCACAAGCTGAAGTATGAAGATACTTGGATAGGTGTGTGGATGCTCGTTATTGTAATGATGCATTGGATGACTCGTACAGAGATCCCATATGGATATTCTATATAGTGTCGATGGTTGATCTCTAATGACGATGGTGTGAGTGATCCTTTGACTTAAAATCCTCATTGCATCTCATGTGTGGAATGTCACGCTTTGACGACATCCAAATGTCGCTCTAGCCACGGGTGGCAAATATGGTATCGGTTGGGTATCACATGAAGCACATGAAGGTGGTGTTTGATCAAACAGGATTCATCTCCCTTGATAGAAAGGGTTATATCCCATGGCCACTTGATGATTAAATTGATTGTTAAATCATTGCAAGGTTGAGTGGGAATTCGAAATAGTTTTGAAGTTCTAATTCATATGAGTCAATTTTTCCTAGATCAAGTAAACAAAGATCAATTACAAGGTTGACACATTCCATACCACTGATTGATCTGGGATATGTGATGAAGGGATTGAATTATACGGTAACCGTTCATAGATAGGTGTTGTTGATGGTCACGTCAACAAAACCCTTAGCACTTGGGTGGTCATGATGCTTTACTAGAAGCCTCTCATGATCTATAATCATGTTATTGACTTGGACAAAGAGTTGTCCAATCATTCCTAGGGTCAGTGATTAGAACATGATTATTGCCAACATGTTAAAGGGGCCTAATGGGTCACACGCATTAAGAAGAATTTTGGATGAATTAAAATAAAAATTAAATTAGATTTAATTTAGATAAGATGACCAATTAAATAATTGGGTAAGATCCAATTTAAAGAAGATAAAATAATAATGGATATGATCCATCATAGTAGAAGGAATGTTAGGAAGAAATTATTTGTGCATATAATGAACAAATAATTGAATACCCATAAATAATTGGATACCCAAATATGGCTTCATCCATATGATGGATAGCTCTAATTATTCGGGTATGGATGATAAATCTCAACCATGTGAAGAAGGATTCATGCCCATGGGATGAGGTATGATGAATCTCTATGATACGATGATGAATCTCCAAGATGATTTGCTCTGAATGTGTGATGAATTACATAAATGAATTTACCACTTACGAGGTCTAATAATTTTGATTGCAATTGTTTTATTAGTACCCCAGGCATGTGTAAAATTTGTTTATTGACATAAAACATTTATTGTATAGATATTCAAGAGCAGAGAAGACTTGTATAATTGGTGTCGGGAAGCTGGAAGGAGAAATGGATTTGTTTTTATTATTAAAACTTCTGATTCGAGTACTGATAGCAAGAAACCAAGAATTGTACTTGCTTGCAAGAGGAGTGGTTCCTGCAGAAGTAAAAGCATAAAGGAAAATGGATCAAAGATCAGGACCAGTGGCACTAAGAAGTATGGATGTCCTTTTGTATTAAGAGAAAAGAAATTGGACACAGCAGATGATTGGATGTTAATGGTCATTTGTGGATTGCACAATCATTCGAATGCGAAGCATCTAGAGGGGTACTCATATGCTGGATGATTATCGAAGCAGGAGACTTCGTTGTTAGTGGATATGTCGAAGACTTTGGTTCGGCCCAAGGCCATATTGTCCATATTGAAGCAAAGGGATGCCCTCAATGTCACGTATATGAAGACGATCTACAATGCACGACAGAGGTGTAAAGTTGTAGAGAAAGATAAAGATCTCAGATGTAACATCTTCTGGGTAAATTATTCGAGTATAAGTACATTGAGTGGCATAGAAATTGTATTGAGTCTGATGTTGTGCGCGACTTGTTTTGGGCTCACCCTGGCAGCATAGATTTGTTACGTACATTTTCTCATGTTTTGATAATGGATTGCACTTACAAGATGAATATATATTGTCTTCCTCTCTTAGAGATTGTGGGGATGACATCAACTAACCTCACATTTTCTATTGCTTTTACATACATGGACTTGAACGGGAAGATAACTATTCATGGGCATTAGAAAGATTGTGCAGCATCATGGATGCTGATGTTCGGCCTGAGGTGATAGTCATAGATCGAGACTTGGCTCTATTGAATGCAATTCAGAAGGTATTTCCTATGGCAACACATTTGTTATGTAGATGGCATATTAGTAGGAATGTTTTGGCTCAGTGCAAAAAATTATTTGAAACGAAGGAAAAATGGGATAAGTTTATAATGAGTTGGAATATACTAGTGTTGTCAACCACAGAAGATGAGTATAACGATCACTGGAGTGCACTCTAGAGAGAGTTTAGTACCTATCCAGATGCTTTCACAAGCTGAAGTATAAAGATACTTTGGGATGAGGAGCTGATTTCACAAGCTGAAGTATGAAGATACTTGAATAGGTGTGTGGATGCTCGATATTGTAATGATGCATTGGATAACCCGTACAGAGATCCCATATGGATATTCTATATAGTGTCGATGGTTGATCTCTAATGATGATGGTGTGAGTGATCCTTTGACTTAAGATCTTCATTGCATCTCATGTGTGGAATGTCATGCTTTGACGATATCTAAACGTCGCTCTAGCTATGGATGGAAATATGGTATCAGTTGGGTATGAATGAAGCACATGAAGGTGGTATTTGATCAAGAAAGGATTCGTCTCCCTTGATAGAAAGGCTTATATCCCATGGCCACTTGATGGATTAAATTGATTGTTAAATTCTTGCAAGGTTGAGTTGGAATTCGAAATGATTTCAAGTTCTAATTCATATGAGTCAATTTTCTGAGATCAAGTAAACAAAGATCAATTACAGGGTTGACACATTTCATACCGCTGATTGATCTGAGATATGTGACAAAGGGATTGAATCATATGGTAACCGTTCATAGACAGGTATTGTTGATGGTCACGTCAACAAAACCCTTAGCACTTGGGTAGTCATGATGCTTTGCTAGAGGCCTCTCATGATTTATAATCATGTAATTGACTTGGACAAAGAGTTGTCCAATCATTCCTAGGGTCAGTGATTAGGACATGATTATTGCCAATATGTTAAAGGGGCCTAATGGGTCACACGCATTAAGAAGAATTTTGGATGAATTAAAATGGGAATTAAATTAGATTTAATTCAGATAAGATGACCAATTAAATAATTGAGTAAGATCCAATTTAAAGAAGATAAAATAATAATGGATATGATCCATCATAGTAGAAGGAATGTTAGGAAGAAATTATTTATGCATATGATGAATAAATAATTGGATAACCATGAATAGTTGGATACCCAAATATGGCTTGATCCATGTGATGGATGACTCTGATTATTCGGGTATGGATGGTAAATCTCAGCCATGTGAAGAAGGATTCATGCCCATGGGATGAGCATGATGAATCTCTACGGTACGATGATGAATCTCCAAGATGATCGGCTCTGAATGTGTGATGAATTACACAAATAAATTTACAACTTACGAGGTCTGACAATTTTAATTGCAATTGTTTTATTAGTACCCCAGGCGATGTGTAAAATTTGTTTATTGACATAAAACATTTTATTGTATAATTTTCAAGAGCAAAGAAGACTTGTGTAATTGGTGTCGGAAGCTGGAAGGAGGAATGGATTTATTGTTATTATTAAAACTTATGATTCGGGTACTGATAACAAGAAACCAAGAATTGTACTTGCTTACGAGAGGAGTGGTTCCTGCAGAAGTAAAAACATAAAGGAAAAAGGATCAAAGACCATGGCTAGTGTCACTAAGAAGTATGGATCCTTTTATATTAAGAGGAAAGAAATTGGACACAGCAGATGATTGGATGTTAATGGTCATTTATGGATTGCACAATCATTCGACAGCGAAGCATCTCGAGGGGCACTCATATGCTGGACGATTATCGAAGCAGGAGACTTCATTGTTAGTGGATATGTCGAAGACTTTGGTTCGGCCCAAGGCCATATTGTCCACATTGAAGCAAAGGGATGCCCTCAATGTCACGTGCATGAAAACGATCTACAATGCACAGCAGAGGTGTAAGGTTGTAGAGAAAGCTGAAAAATCTCGGATGCAACATCTTCTGGGTAAATTATCCAGTATAAGTACATTGAGTGGCATAGAAATTGTATTGAGTCTGATGTTGTGCGCGACTTATCTTGGGCTCACCCTGGCAACATAGATTTGTTACATGCATTTTTTCATGTTTTGATAATGGATTGCACTTACAAGATAAATAGATATCGTCTTCTTCTCTTAGAGATTGTGGGGGTGACATCAACTAACCTCATATTTTCTATTGCTTTTACAACATGGACTCTGAGCGAGAAGATAACTATACATGGGTATTAGAAAGATTGTGCAGCGTCATGGATGCTGATGTTCTGCCTGAGGTGATAGTCACAAATCGAGACTTGGCTCTATTGAATGCAATTCAGAAGATATTTCCTACGGCAATACATTTGTTATGTAGATGGCATATTAGTAGGAATGTTTTGACTCAGTGCAAAAAATTATTTGAAACGAAGGAGAAATGAGATAAGTTTATAATGAGTTGGAATATACTAGTGTCGTCAACACAGAAGATGAGTATAACGATCGCTGGAGTGCACTCCAGAGAGAGTTTAGTACCTATCCAAATGCTTATAGTATATGTCAGATACTTGGCTGAGCAAGTTCAAGAAAAGATTTGTCACAGCGTGGACGGACACACGTAGGCACTACGAAAATGTGACAACTAATATGTATTAAAATTGATTAAGTTTATAAATTTATAATTTAATTATGTATTTGTTATCTAACTTTTATTTAATTATATTACTTTACTAGGGTTGAAAGTGCACATGCAAGGCTTAAATGATAGCTTGGATCAAGCCAAGGGACTTTCGGGTCATCTTGGACAAAAATTCATAGTTTGATTGAGTTGCAGCACAGTGACATCAAAGCCTCATTTGAAAAGGGTTTGGCAGTTGTGCAACACAACTTCAAGCCTACTGAATTCAAAGAACTGCGAGGTTTTATATCTAAACGGCACTAAATCATATCCTCGCCCAAGCGAACCGAACTAATTCAGTTGGGATTGATGAATCAGTTTTTGGGTGTGCTATTCGACACACACATGGATTACCATGCGCTCATGAGATTGTGCGGTATAGAATGGAAGGTCGGCCTATTCCCCTCGACTGCATAGATCCTCATTGAAGAAAACTTGATATGGTGCCTGCTTCAAATGTGCAAATTATGATGCTGAGCTGTGAACCAGAGTTGGATATAATTCCTAAGAAATTCAAGCAGTTAGATGGGGCTTCTAAATTGCAGATGTTAAGGAAATTGAGAGAGATTGCAAGCCCAAATAGTACTTCTCTTGAAGAACCTGAAAAAAGGATGACTGGTTCACGTGGCTGCACTTCATTGAAGGTTGATACGTCTACTCGCCATGATCCTTCTGCCTTTAAGTTGGTTTTCTCTGGACAAGATAGTTACTCACCTGGTACGGGCACCCATTGATGCAAGTGCAAAAGAGGCAGCCGAGAAAAAAGGTAAGAAGCATGGAGTATCGTGCTGGTGTGTATCGGGATGTACCGATGTGTACACGGCCCGTGCTGTTTATTATTAGTCATTTATTATTAGCATGTGATAGTTTGTAATATCATTCGATATGGTTTGCAGGTTTTTCGTTCTCGAACTCGTTCTTATAAGCCAACAATCTACATTAATCAAATTTCAAATGGGTTAAGGCCATTCATCCAGCATATCAAGAACGTAAAAGCTGATGACAACTACGGATTCAGAGCAATAGCTGACTTGCTTAGATTTAGAGAGGAGGATTGGCTTCGTGTTAGGAAGGATTTATTACATGAGTTGCAAAGTCATTCAGAGCACTATCGCACTTTATTTGTTGTCGAAGGGAGGTTTGACGAGATCGCTCAAGCATTATCATATTTTGAGAATTGTCCACCATCTGACTGGTGGATGACGTTGCCGAATATGGGGCACTTTATAGCGTCCCGCTATAACATTGTCTTATACCACTCTCCTTGCAACAATGTCTTACATTCCTGCCTCTTAGATCGGTGCCTCTTCCTCTTCTATTCTGCAAAGACATTGCAATAGCATTCGTAAATGGCAATCATTTTGTGGAGGTATTAATTAAATGTCTCTTACTCATCCTTAAATGACTCATTAATCATTTTGTTTACAAATTTATTTATTTTGTAGGTATTTCTGTTGCCGGGTCATCCTATTCTCCCAATAGCGAGCAATTGGCAAAGATATCATTTATCTTGTGCGTCCGGATGGGCAACTTCTTATGAAACTAGGATTCAATAGTTCAAACAAACAATATTGTCAGATGTTATTATTAGCGAGACTGTTGAGTTGTAGATTGCAAGTTTTATCAATATACAAAATTGTATAATGTTTGAATTTTTTATATATAGTGATTCTTTTTTTAGTTGACTGACCGTGACAGGCCATATGTTGGCCCAAATGGCAACCCAAGAGGGAGGGTGAATTGGGTTGTTTAAAAATTTTACAATTAAAATCAATCTCCCAAGATGAATGTGCACAAGTAAAGTGTAGTGAGTATGATGCTATGAATGCTAAGCACAATATAATTAGAGAGAAAGAGAGAAGAAATAAGCACGATAAACACAAAGGATTTATAGTGATTCGGTGTTAGCTACACCTACATCCACTCCCAAGCAACTCTCGGGTACGCACTATAATCATCCTGATTACAGCAGAGTTGTTTTACAAGATCACAACTCGAACTTGTTGTTTTACAACGGGATCACAACGAACCCAGTGGTTTTCACAGGTTCACCAGCACACAACCTAACACAAGTTAATCTTAGCTTTCCCGAGGTCAACTATCTCACCTGATTCAATCCCCTTGATTGAATCAGAAAACAAATGATTCAAATAAATGATTACAACAATATAAAAGCTCCTCAAATGAGCAGATAAACAATATAAGTAAAAATGGGAATAGAAAAGCATGATTAGAAGATATTTGATGTTGAGCTTTTCTTCTTTTCTTCTTTTCCTCTTCTCTTCTGAATGATCTTTCTCAAGATTGAACTTGGGCTCTTGAAGAAATGTTGGTGTAGAGAAGGATGAAGAATTAGGGCTCTTGCTTTTCTTCTTCTAATTGATGGAAATCCTTTGGATTTGACTTTTGAAAGCTTTTGGATTTCTCTTCTATCTCTTTTGCACAGTTAGGCTTTGAATCAGAGTTTTCCTCTTTGATATTTCTCCATTTTTCTCTTTTTTCTTCCTATGCTTTTTGAACAGTCAGAATACCCTTTTATAATCTCTCTTAATCCATGTTTTGATGCAAAGTAGCCGTTGAGAGTACTTGTGGATGAGTTCAACACGAAAAGGGAAAGAGCCGTTGAAGAGTATCAGAAGAAATATACGTTGGAGCCATTTCTGATAAATCTGAAAGTCACCTCTGACAGATTAGAGTCAGCTCTAATATGGCCTGGTGTTGGCTCTAAGTCGGGTTTCCCAAAATAGAAATAAAATATTCATCGTGGAGTCGGCTCTAGAATTCTGTAAGGTCGACACAACGCAAGCTGGAGTCGGCTCTAAATTCCTGGGGTCAACTCTAACAGTGTCCTGAAAAATGCAGTCTCTGTTCTCAGGTTAGAGTCGGCTCTAACTCTGCTAGAGTCGGCTCTAAAATATGAAGCAGAAAGATTGTTCACTGTAACTTAGGTTAGAGTCGGTTCTAATTTTCTGGAGTCGGCTCTAAACCATGCCGAATATACCGAGTAGTTCCGATACGTTCCGGAGTCGGCTCTAATACTTCTGAAGTCGGCTCTAAAAACTGAACTTTGACACATATCACCAAAAATTGATCCAAGCTCATTTTTGTATGAATTATGAATACTTAATCTTCTAAATTTCTGAAACACTTGTCAATCTTATTAGTATCATAGGGAATATACTCATAGCTTTTGTTAATCATCAAAATTAATAAATGGGTCAACACATACCGTACCTGTGCCAGGGCATGCCGATGCATGTCCAGGAGTGTCAATTATCAAGAAGTTTATGGAAGTTAACATCACACCTCATTGTTGATTGATGTGTCATTAATTGTCTTTGTTGATTGATGCCATGACCTCGCAAATTCAGTAATCCATGCCTACGGTCCGACCGATCGACCTGTACTGAAGCATGCCGATGCGTGCCGGCACGAGTTGAGGCAAGTCGGTCAGCCCGTGGCTATGAGTGTCAATGCGTGCCGACCAGTGCCGGAGCATGTCGATGCATGCCAATAAGTGCCAATGCATGCTGACCTATGCCGATACGTACCAGCACAAGTTGGGTCATGCTGGTTGGCCCATCCGGTGAGTGCTAGCCCATGTTGACCTGTGCTGAATCGTGCCGATGCGTGCCGAGGCATACCGTGCCCATGTGGGGCGTGCCGATGCATGTCTAGGAGTGTCAATTATCATGAAGTTTATGGAAGTTGACAGCACACCTCATTATTGATTGATGTGTCATTAATTGTCTTTGTTGATTGATGTCGGGCATGCCGGCACGTGTCCAGTTTATTTGTCGAACTCCACCACGTAATTAGCGAGATTATTTTTAGCATGCGATTGTTTACTAATTTATAATTAGTGAGATATTAATCTTCAAATATGGACTCTAGAACAAAAAGAACATTTAAAGGAAACTCAAACTTTCATTCAAATTTCAATGTATTTTATAAAAAAGATATGCTAAAAGCTAAAAAAATACATATGGTACATCACCAATCCTCATCTCACCATCGTCGACGCCTGTACTGCTAGCGATGCATGACTAGGTACATCAGGCTCACCTAATAAATATGCTGACCCTGCAACACCTATGATATCTGAGAAATAACATTGTACAGGTCATCCCCTATGATGTAACCTCTTTCCGACCCATATATTGAATGGTGGTGCAAATGTTAATGGCATCTGGAATACGTCGCCCTTGCACGTCAGCATCAACATCATCGGGACGTGATTGGGAATAAATACTAGATCGGCTCTCTGGGGATGAACTGCTAGGTGTGTGATATGAGAATACCAATCCATATATCCTGGCATGCAATCTGATGGTCGGTCACCGGATGGCTCCTACTCATTGGCTTAGTAGGTGATCCTTCCACCTCTCCCATATCTGATCATAGAAGACGTACCAGATGCGGTACGATGCTGATGTCGATCCTTTGCTGGCTCGCTTAGGGGCTAGTGGCGCGCGGGAGATCGTCTGTATCCTGCCGAACTGTCATAGAACCCTTTCAGGATGATAGGGTTCTATGACATCCAGACACTTCAGGCATCTACTAATGAATGCAATATCTAGGAATTGACGATCCTCCCAAATATGACGATGGGGACCCCAAACTACCTACAACAGATAAATCCTGATCAGTTTGTTAATATATGGCAAATCATAGAAATATACAAGTGCATGGTCTAAGGTACATACCTCATCAACCCTCAAAATCCAAGGACTCGCGTAGAATCACTAAATGGTCCATCGTGGTACGTGGTGGACTGCCGAAAATCCATCAGTGCATGCGAGGCCTAGCATCAATATAATCCAGGGCTGGATGAGGAGTGAGAAATAAAAAATGCTCATAAATCTATGCCTAGAGCAGCGTCATATATCCACAATCTGTCGAACGATGCCCTAGACGCAATCCCCAACTGCCGATATAAATGAGCCAAGGCACCAGCACCCCAGGCATATCTGCTTATCCTATCGAGATCCGAAGTAGAGAAAGATAAGCTATAGGCACCCTCGTCCCGCTCTTATCAACAAAGAGTATGCACCCTAACAAAAATAGCAAATACACTCGCGCTGCACACTCTATCCTATGGTGGCATCTCTATCAGATACAACATGAAAATGACTCTTCAGCCACTCTAACCTCACAGACTAACTGCATACTGATAGCACCTCCTGATGCGCGTCTACCTATGACACACCCAACAGCTCCACTAGTAGGTCCTCAGCATTCCGATTACTCATCCTATCACATGACAGTGACACTGAGGCACCTATGACGCTAATCTCTAATATGGCGGCAACGTCATCCAATGTGATCATCATCTTGCCAAAGGAAGATGGAAGGTGTTCGTCTCGGGCTGCCATCTCTCTACGAAGCCCGAGACAAGAATCTTATCGGTGAACCGATAAGAGTAGTGCACTAGTTCAACCAGGCCCGACTGCTGAACTAATGCTCTGAACCTCCAATTCGATTGCCCCGATGCCCATCACTGCCACTTACCTACATTGGCAGCATGGTTCATGCACTTCAATGGGGCCCATTCCTGTAAAATATAAATGGATAACATGAATAAATTATATAACAACATCGTAATAATGCATTAAAGAAAATACACTACAATAACAAACAAACAATACCTATTGCCTCTAGATGGAGGCTGCTATATGTGTCCTAAAACTACTAAGAACAGACTCATCTTCTGGACCACCTTGATAAGGCCCATCCGCTTCATCATCAACATCCATAGCTGTGATGTCCTCGTCTACTGTCTTAGCTGGGGGCGATGGTCACTATAGGAAAAATTAGAAATAGCGACGCCAATTTAGCGACGCATTTTTGCATCACTAAATTGCAACCAAATTGCGATAACTCAGCGAGAAAAAAAAATAGCGACTCAATTAGCGACGCAATAATAATGCGTCACAATATAGCGATGCATTAGCGACGTAAAAACTAGAAAATAAAAAAAAATCGTTAATATAGCGACGCAGTGATTGCGTCGCTATTTAGCGACGCAATAGTGATGCAAATAATAAAAAAATAAAAATTATAATTTTTAATATAGCGACGCAATTATTCGCTATATTGCGACGCAAATTTGCATCGCAATATAGCGACGCATTAGCGACGCAAAAACCATTTTAATTTAAAAAAATTATTAATATAGCGACAGTGATTATCGCTATTTAGCGACGCAATAGCGATGCTTTTAACAAAAAAAAATTAATTTTTAATATAGCGACGCAATAATGCATCGCTATATTATGACGCAACTGTTTGCGTCACAATATAGCGACGCATTATTGCATCGCTAAAACCCAAAAAATTTAAATAAATTTGTTAATATAGCGACGCAGTGATTGCGTTGCTATTTAGTGATGCAAATACCAAAAAATTAAAAAAAAATTAATTTTAATATAGCGATGCAAATACCCAAAAAAAAAATTAAAAAATTTCGTTAATATAGCAACGCAACGGTTGCGTCGCTATTTAGCAACGCATATACCAAAAAATAAAAAAATTAATTTTTAATATAACGACGTAAAAACCTAAAAAATTAAAAAAATAAATCGTTAATTTAATGACGCACATAACAAAAAATAATAATTTTTTTGGCCATGGTCGGCAACCAAGGCCGTGGCCTGGCCACCAGGCCACCGGTAAAATTAAAAAAGGGGTTTTTTTTTTCCACAACCCCTCCCATGAAAAAAAAAATAACAAAAATATAAAGTGGTTCCCCCCTTTCTTGCCGGCCATGGTAGTATCCGTCGTCGATCATCGCCGATCGGGATCATGGCTTGGATCGATCGCAACCGTTGGATCATCGCAAATCGGATGGATCACAACCGTCGGATCGATCATCGCCGATCGGGATCATGGCTTGGATCGATCGCAACCATCAGATCGTCGCCGATCGGATGGATCGCAGCGGTCGGATCGATCATCGCTGATCAGGATCATGGCTTGGATCGATTGCAACCATCGGATATCGTCGCCAATCAGATGGATCACAACCGTCAATCGATCATCGTCGATTGTGATCATGGCTTCATCGATCGCAACGTCGGATCGTCGCTGATCAGTTGGATCGCAATCGTCGGATCGATCATCGCCGATCAGGATCATGAGTTCAATCGATCACAACAGTCGATATCATCGCCGATCGGATGGATCGCAACCGTCGGATCGATCATCGCCGATCGGATCATGGCTTGGATCGATCGCAACCATCCGATATCATCGCCGATCGGATGGATCGCAACGGTCGGATCGATCATCGCCGATCGGGATCATGGCTTTGATCGATGCAACCGTCGGATCATCGTCGATCGGGGATAGCAACGGTCGAATCGATCATCGCCAATCGGGATCATGACTTGGATCGATCGCAACCGTCGAATCATAGCCGATCGATTCTATATGTAATGGTCGGATTGATCATCCCCGATCGGGATCATGGCTTGGATCACTCACAATCGTCGGATATCGTTGCCGATCGGATGGATCGCAACGATCGGATCATCATCGTCGATCGGGATCATGGCTTTGATCGATCGCAACCGTCATCATCGCCGATCGGATGGATGGTAATAGTCGGATCGATCATTGCCGATCAGGATCATGGCTTGGATCGATCGCAACCATCGGATCGTCGCTGATCGGATGGATCGCAGCGGTCGGATCGATCATCGCCGATCGGATCATGGCTTGGATCACTCACAATCGTCGGATATCATAGCTATCGGATGGATCGAAATGGTCGGATCGATCATCGCCGATCGGGATCATGGCCTGGATCAATCGCAACCGTCGGATCGTCGCCGATTAGTTGGATCGCAACCATCAGATCGATCATCGCCGATCAGGATCATGGGTTCAATCGATCGCAACCGTCAGATATCGTCCCCGATCGTATGGATCGCAACCGTTGGATCGATCATCGTAGATCGGGATCATGGCTTAGATCGATCGCAACCATCGGATCATTGCGATCGGATGGATCACAACGGTCGGATCGATCATCCCCGATCGGAATCATGGCTTGGATCGATCGCAACAGTCGGATATCATCCCCGATCAGATGGATCGCACCGGTCGGATCGATCATCGTCGATCGGGATCATGGCTTGGATCGATCGCAACCATCGGATCGTCGCCGATCGGATGGATCGCAATGGTCGATCGATCATCGCCGATCGGGATCATGGCTTGGATCGATCGCAACCGTCGGATCATCGCCGATCTGATCGATACCAGCGGTCGGATCGATCATCGCCATCGGGATCATAGCTTGGATCGATAGCAACCATCGATCATCACCGATCGATTGGATCGCAACAGTAGGATCGATCATCGCCGATTGGGATCATGGCCTGGATTGATCGCAACCGTCGAATCATCGCTGATTAGTTGGATCGCAACCGTCGGATCGATCATCACCGATCGGGATCATGGGTTCAATCGATCACAACCGTCGGATATCATCGCCGATTGGATGGATCGCAATCGTCAGATCGATCATCGCCGATCGGAATCATGGCTTGGATCGATCACAAACCGTCCGATCATTGCCGATCAGATGGATCGCAGCGGTCGGATCGATCATCGCCAATCGGGATCATGGCTTTGATCGATCGCAACCGTCGGATCATCGCCGATCGGATGGATCGCAACGGTCAAATCTATCATCGCCGATCGAAATCATGGCTTGGATCGATCGCAACCGTCGGATGTCGCCGATCGGTTCTATATGTAATGGTCGGATCGATCATCCCCGATCGGATCATGGCTTGGATCATTCGCAACCATCGGATATTGTAGCCAATCAGATGGATCAAAACGGTCGGATCGATCATCCCCGATCGGATCATGGCTTGGATCACTCGCAACCGTCGGATATCATAGCCGATCGATGGATCGAAACGGTCGGATCGATCATCCTCGATCGGGATCATGGGTTCAATCGATTGCAACCGTTGGATATCGTCGCCGATCGAATGGATCGCAACCGTCGGATCGATCATCGCATATCGGGATCATGGCTTAGATCGATCGCAACCGTCGGATCGTCGCCGATCGGATGGATCGCAGCGGTCGGATCCAAGCTATAATGCGTCACACTATTAGTTTATAAATTAATAAACTAATATTGCACGCAACGTATTTGCGTCACAATATTGCGACGCATAATGGATGCGTCGCAATATTAGTATTAATTAATAAACTAATATCAATTTTTGTAATATTAAATTAATAAACTAATATCAATATTGCGACGCAGTATAATTGCATCGCAATATTGCGACGTATAGTGGATGCATCATAATATTAATTTGTTAATTTAAAACTAATATTGCGATGCATTCATAATGCGTCGCGATATTAGTTTCAAATTAATAAACTAATATTGCGACGCATTATGAATGCGTCGCAATATTGCGACGCATAATGGATGCGTCGCAATATTGCGACGCATAATGGATGCATCGCAATATTAGTTTTAAATTAACAAACTAATATTGCGACGCATTATGATTGTGTCGCAACATTGCGACGCATAATGGATGCGTCGCAATATTTGTTTTAAATTAACAAACTAATATTGCGACGCATTATGATTGCGTCGTAATATTGCGACACATAATGGATGCATCGCAATAATAGTTTTAAATTAACAAATAATATTGCGATGCATCCATTATGCGTCGCAATATTGTGACGCATCATAATGCATCGCAACATTGATATTAGTTTATTAATTTAATAATATAAATATTGCGACGCATTGCATTTGCATCGCAATATTGCGACGTATAATGCCTGCATCGCAATATTTGTAATATTAAATTTTTAAACTATATTGCGACACATAACATATGCGTCGCAATATTGCGACGCAAATCAGATGCATCGCTAATTTCCCGCCAAATGCATAATGGTAGCAACTTAGCGACGCAATCAGCGATGCATAATTAGCGTCGCTGATTAGCGACATATTAGCGACGCAATCTTGCATCGCTAATCCTGATTCATAAATCCGTGCGGATCCCCCTCTTCTTCTCCTCCTCACAAGCCCGAACCCCCCTCCCACCTTCTCCTTTCTCGTCCTCCGTCTTCCCCACGTCCGGCGGCTCTCTGACGGCTCTCCGGCACCCGAATCACTCGCTAGGTACTCCTCCCCTCCCTCTAAAAAAAAAAATTTAACAGTGGGGGGGAAATCCCCCCGTTCCCGTCTTCTCCAACCACGACCGCGGCCGTGGCCGGTCGTGGCCTGGCCAGTGGCCAGGCCATGAGAAAATATTGATTTAACAGGGGGGAACCCCTCCCCCCCCCCTCTCGTCAATTAATAGTTTTAGGGGGGGGGGGGGGGGGGGGGGGGGGAATCCCCCCCCCTCCCGTCTTCTCCGGCCACACGGCCGTGGCCGGTCATGGCCTGGCCACAGTGGCCAGGCCACGGGAAAAATTAATTTAACAGGGGAACCCCTCCCCCCTCCCGTCTTTTCCGGCCACGGCTGCGGCCGTGGCCGGTCGTGGCCTGGCCACAATGGCCAGACCACGGGAAAAAAAAATTTAATAGTGGGGGGGGGGGGAATCCCCCCTCCCGTCTTCTCCGGCCACGGCTGCGGCCGTGGCCTGGCCATAGTGCCAGGCCATGGGAAAAAATTAATTTTACAGGAGGGAACCCCTCCCCCCTCTCGTCTTCTATGGCCACGGCTGCGGCCGTGGCCGGTCGTGGCCTAGCCACAGTGGCCAGGCCACCGGGAAAAAAAAAAAGGGGGGGGGAATCCCCCCTCCTCCGTCTTCTTCGGCCACGGCCCCGGTCGTGGCCGTGGCCGTCTGTGGCCTGGCCACGGTGGCCTATGGCCAGGCCACCAAAAAATAAAAATAAAAAATAAAAAAAAACAAGGATGTGTTTTTTTATTAAATTAATATAAAAAAAAATTATTAAAAATATCATTAGTAAGTTATTTTAATATTTTAATCTTAATAATTTATTATTATTGATAAACTATTATAATAAAAAAATTTATTACAAAATATTATTCTTTAATATTACAAAATATTTCATAACCAATTTTACTAATTAAACTATTTAATTATTAATATTAAAAATATTATTAGTAAGCTGTTTTAATATTTTAATTTAATAGTTTTATTTAAAATATTATTATATCAATTAAATTTAGAAAACCCCTATAGTAATATTATTATATTAAATAAATAATAATTACAATAATATTAGAATAGTATAGTATTATTTTAATATTATATAAATATTATATTATGTGATATTATAATATAATAATATGATTCTATAACATCAATATATTAAACTATTTTGGGTTTGATGAAATTTTAAAATAAATTCGAAATAGTTTTCTTCATGCATGTCTTATTGTCAGAATGTTATTATAAGTTCTTGTTACAATATTAAATTTAATATTATATTCATTTTCCCAATAAAAAATTATTTATAATAAACTCATTATAAATTAATATGAAATTATGATATCATTCAATATTTGAATTTTTTGTTATTAAATTAGAAAAATAAAATTTATTATCCCTTTAACTTATAATATTCACTATGATCATAAAAAAGTATGTTTATGATAATTAATTTAGGACACTTTATTAATAATATCATATTATAATATATAATTATATTAGTTCATAATATTATAATATAAAATAATAATAATAATTATGGTATTCTAATAAATAATGGTTGCAATATAACATCAATGTAGTATTTGCTAATTAGTGATTCTGATCGACAGTAAATTAATTAAAGAAATTGCTTTACGATTATTTAGTGCTTATTATGTTTTAAATTAATTCAGTCATAGTTGATTAGTGATTTTTATATAATCATGGTTCAATTTCTTAGTCTATTAAACTATGCATGACAGTTTATTGGTAAACATTGACATATGAGTTCTAATTTTATGATATTATATATAATTTTATATGATTTTATAATACCATATTATAATATGATTTTATAATATCATATTTGTCTTGATTATTTACATCCTGCTTCAAATTGAATGATGCATTAAATTATGTAATGCTAGAATGAACGTCTTGTTATAGTTCTATTTAATTTTCAGCACCGAATTAGTAGTTTCAATGATTTATATTTTAGTCTTCACATAGAATTATGTAATGAGTTTATTACGGAATTGACAAGAATTTCTGAATAACAAGCATAAGTTCGATTGTCTTTGGATTTTCTTATTATTTCTCACAGCACTATAACCTTTAGACCCGTTTGAGAATTTGTAAGACTTAGTCTTGCAAATTCTCAAATTGTCCTGGTGGACAGTTTAAGAATATTTTTTGCGAAATGTTAGTCTGCTATTAATCATCGTTGGTTGAGATTACGTTTGTATTTGCTCATACGTTCTCCTAGTGTGGCATATATGCTACATATTTAGAAGAACATATGGGGAAATGTTGCTGAAATTTCAACGTAACTGATCGATGATAATTAATAGCAGAATAACATATCACAAAAAATATTCTTGAATGGGATAGGGCCTTACCTTTTAGACATGGAGTGAAGGTGGAATTAATTTAGGACACTTGAATGCTTGTGAAGTTCATGATGAACGGACCGCCTTGCGGCCCGACCCGAACTCAAGCCCTAGCATTAGCCTGGCATAACCTGTGGCTCGGTCCTTGCTAGCATGCCAAGGATCGTAGCCGTGGCCCGGCCTTGCAGGGTAGGGACCTTAGTTGGGTTAAAAAAAATTGGTTTAGTTATAAATGATTTAAATGGTTGTTATTAATCTAGTTGTGTAAAAGAAATAATTTAGTTATATATTTAGTAATGCCTAATATGTTTTATAATGTGGTTTCCTTTAATGTTTATCAGAAATTGTATAAGTCGGTCAAAAATAAGCGGGGCTCACTCGTGGATGTATGCAAGGATAAAAGATGGCTTGCTTAATCCAGATTTTCTGAATGGATTGGAAGAATTTATGCATTTGCATGTAGCAACCTGAATGGATGGATGGGCCTGATTAGGTGCCCATGCAACTTTCACAGTGTTAGAATAAAGCCTACAGAGATGTTTGAAACTGTTAAGGTGCATTTTTGTAAAAAGGGGTTTATTCCTGATTACGATGTTTGGTACTATCATGGTGGAAATTTTGCAGCTGTTACAAGCCAACAAGTGTCAATTCCTGTAGATAACCATTTGTGAATTTAAACACATATGAAGAAATGGTGATGAATGCATCAGATAATGAATTCAATCAGAATGCATTTATGGAAGAACCAAATCCAGATGCACATAATTTTATGATATGTTGCGTGCTGCAAATCAAGAATTGTATCCTGGTTGTGAGGGCCATTCCCAGTTGTCTACGGCTGCTCGGTTGTTGAATATTAAGGAAGAACATCGATTATCAAAAAAGGCATTTCAATTCTGTAGCTGGGTTAATCAAGGAAATTTTGCCAATGATAATGTTGTAGCAGACAGTTTTACTCAACGAAGAAGTTGTTGCGTGGGCTTGGGCTTCCGGTTAATAAGATCGATTGTTGCTTGAACAATTGTATGATATATTGGGGTGAAGACTC